>CM021101.1:861800414-861915914 GCA_007115665.2 Sequoiadendron giganteum
AATGAGAAAGGTAGATATATTGAGAGAGGGAAAGAGAGGGAGAGAAAATGAGGCATATAGGGGTAGGCTAGACATAGAGATGTAGAATGAATTTTGGTGGAAGAGAGAGAGGAGGGAGGGATAGGTAAAGATGGATAGTTCAGATAGATAGAAGGAGAGAGAGAGGGAAAAGAGATATAGAAAGAGGGGGAGGGAGAGAGGAGAGATAGAAAGAGGGGGAGGGAGGGAGAGATAGAGAGAGTAGAGAGGGAGGAGAGAGATAGATAGAGAATTAGAGAGGGAAAGATGGTTGAGATATTGAGGAGGCAAGGAGGCAAAGATAAATAGGTATAGAGGGACAACTAGGTAGAGAGAAGCATATATGAAAGGAGAAATATAGGGAGAGGTAGGGATGGAGAGAGAGGTGAGACAACAATAGAGAGAGGTCTAGGTAGATAGAGGGAGGAGGAGATAAAGATAAAAATAGAGGGAGGAAGAGGTAGGGATGGAGAGAGAGAGGTGGGAGAGATAAGAGAGAGGAGGGAGGAAAAGGTAGGGAGAGGGGTGAGATAGAGAGTAGAGAGGGAAGGGGAAAGAGAGAAGTGAGATAGGTGATAGAGATGTGTGATGGAGCTTAAAATTAGAGAGATAAGGATGAAGGTGGAGAGATTGAGATGGAAGGAGGGGGGAGAGAGAGAAAGAGAGGAGAGGGAGGGAGGGATAGGTAGGTATAGAGAGTAGAGAGAGATACATAGAGATTAAAGGAGAGGGATGAGAGATAGAAAAATGTAGAGAGGGAAGGAGGGAGGGAGATAGATATTGGAGAGGGAAGGAGAGAGATGGACATGTAGAGACATAGTTCTTGAGCTCAAGGAAGATATTGTTAGATAGAGGGATGGAGATAGTGAGAGAGAGAGAGGTATAGAGAATAATCAATGAAAATGAGTGAGATAGAGAGAGAAAGATGAAATTTGACCTCTTGAGTACTAAAATTTGACCTCCCGATTACTGAAATTTGACATGCTGATTAATGAAATTTGACTAAGTCTAAATTTTTTAAGATCTTCCAAAAACTAGAATTTGCATTTTAACTCTTAGAGATCTGAAACCACTCTCAAACATCCTGCCTAATTATACATGAAATATAACTTAAAGTATAAGAAAGTAAATGTCCATATGTAAATGTCAACTTATACTTAAATGTTTATTTCATGTATATAGTTTCCCTAATAGAGAAAGCGAAAATCTAGTTCTGTGCAAAGCAGGCCATTTGGCACTCGCCAAAAGGCCTGCTTTAGATGTGTTAATTAACAGGATTTGCTAAATTTTCTCATATTTTCGACCGTGCTCCCCATCTCATTTGCACGTCTTTCAATGCAAGTTTATAAAAAAAATTGTGATAGCGTTAACCTCTATCTTAGCTATCTAAATATATAATTCTTTTTTCATTTTGATTTAGTTAAGGTTTTGATCCATGGCTTCTATTGTAAATGCCTTCGTTTTTGGTCAAAAACCAACATGTGCTAGGTTTAGGATAGATTTTTACACGTTCATCGGAACGTGAAACAAATTACGTTTTTTGAAACTAGTCTCCATTCTACACATGATGAAAAAAAAATCAATTTTCGATTAGTTTGCAAAACATTTGAGGGGGAGCACGCTCAAATTTTAGCTTTTCAGGATGTGTCCATTTCAAAAATTCATAAAATATTATATATTCATAAAAAAAATTATTCGAAAGAAGGAGGATAAACTACATGGTGCTAGCTAATTTCTCACCATTGGGATTTTTGAAATTCTAAAAAAAAGTTAACCAAAGAGGTGGGAGCCCTCAGGCACTATACTATTTTTTTTTGATAAAAACATGATCTGTTCCCCTTTGAGACCCTTAATCTTCAGTAATTTTAAAAAACAATAGTAGCTTAGAAAATAGACTCGGAGCACTTCAACTTTTGTTCTTGCCGCATCTTGAAATTTTGAGCGTAACTATCTTCATTTTCTCGTGCAAATAAGATTTTCCTGATTTTAGAAAAAAAAGGCATTGTAAGAACCAAAATTGTGTCACAGATTGGTGCACTTACCCCAAAAAAATTTCAAAACTCCACGAAATTTTTGGGACTTCGGTAGAAGTATGTGTAGATCTCACAGACTATATTTTCAACATTTGATACTATAGGATACTTTCTTACAATTCTAAATTCTAAATTCATTATGTGGGCCATGCATTGAATGTCAAGCATGTATGGTGCACAAGTAGTTTGTAACTTTGTGTAAGCATTGATCTTGTGACATTGCATTATTGTAGCTTCATGAGCTCCTACACACACCAAATTTTTGGCAATTGTCAAGTAATCCATACCTACAATTTCATTCAAATATTTTTTTACTAGTTCAAAAAGATTTTGCGATGTTGAACTATCCTTCATTTTATGAACACAAAGAAGATGAGCTTGGCGGACATGTTGTTTTATAGTATACACATGCATACACACCCAGGAAGTATTATCTACCATAATAACTTCATCTAAAGATAATGCAATGAAGTTTGACTTTTTTACTTTCTCCTTTAAATCTTGCTTTTCCACTACAACAAGACAACTTTCCCATTCCCATCTAGCATTTACTAATCAATGTGCGCTAGGAAAGTGAGAAACATCCAAAAAAGATAATAAATTAAAATATTTTGGGTAGTCTATCATAGGATGCCCTTTGGAAAAAATATGAAAAACAACACTCATCTGAATAATTTTTGCTAGTTGTGTTCCTTCCATTAGTTTTTCAAATTGTGTATCAATTGTACCTCCACATACAACAAGCTTCAATAGTCTTTTCTTATACTCTTCATATTCCATGACATACTAAACATGAAAACATTCTTCCTTTGATTTCCATCGTACTACCGATTGTTCCTTTCCATCTATGATTTGTTTTTTATAAAATTTATCTATATTATTTTCTATAGTGTCAAGCTTTAGCTGCAACTTCTTGTCTCTTTTACATTTCCAACTATAAATCCTTCACTTGCATTCTATTGGAGGTTCATCTTTGTTTTCTTTCTCCACTGCTTCAATGAATGGGTACTTTGACACCCAATCAAGTTGAAAATTCCTTGTCATTTCCCACTCATGCCCCACTTTTTATTTTCCTTTTCTTTTCTTGCTACCAACATCATCTATGACCGTATAATTTTCATCCAAGTCAATTATCTCATTTTGGCTAACTAGGGTATCCCTTGGAACATCTTCTGTTGTATTGCCATCCTCATTTGACTCATTTAACTAAATGAAAATCCCACCTTTTGGTGGTGGTGAGGTATTGTGAATTCATTCTTCATTAATATCTGGTGGAAGAGTTGATGATGTAGCTCCATCTTGATCTAACAGATTAGAAGCATTGCCAATTCCAAAGTAAGATTTTATGACAACTCTATGTTTTGGGTGTTTTGATGGCCTCCAAGTCCCTTCACCACCCTGAGTCTTACCCTTGTTACACTTTCTGCTCGACATCTTGATCTCTCGCTTCAAATAAAAGCTAGAAAAATGTCTTTTTGTTTAAGAAGAAAAGAGAATATAGATCTCATTCCCTACTCAATATCATCTTTAAGATTTAAGCAAGAATGTAAAAGAGATAAATAAATCTTATAACACTATGAAGAAATGACCACTCAAATTTAAGTTTAGGTTTTCACTGACTTGTTATTCGTTAATGTAGGAATGCCTGTGTTGTAAGTTTGTAACTTGCCTACGATCAACTTCAAGGTTCCAAGTCGCATTTCCAAATCAAGAGCTCACAAGTTCAAAACTAAAAAAAATATGTAAGAATAAATGATAGTTTCGATTGTATTTATATCAATCCATATTTGGTGAATTCCACAAGATTTTTAAATGGTATATTAAAAATTTGGCAAATCTTGTGTGATTATACATTGATACATTTAAGTGTTGGGAAAATCAAACCTTGACAGAACACATACGTTGTAATTTCTAAGGTGATTATGGCCCTACAATTAGCATGGAGGTGTCACAACAATTGGCGAAATGTGACCTCAAGTGTAATTATTTTTAATGCTATTAGTGAAATGGGTCCTCATAAATAACTATTTGTAAATTATAATTGGAAAAATGGGTCCTCATAAGCAAATATTTGTAAATTTTAATTAGTGAAATAGGTCCTGATACACAATGTTGTTTTAATATTATTGGCCAATATGTAGGTGATTTATTACACACTTCTGATATTCCAGGCGAAATTTGAAAAGTGTAGTTTGTTATGGTGAATTTATAACTTAAATATGCCTCATAAAATAAATTGATGGCGAATGGCCATGCATTGGATCGATAATTCATAATATCTGGGCGATTTGGCCACCCTATTGGGTGTGATTAATTCACCAATTTTGACTTGGCTAATATCTAATATTTGCTAATTAGTGAAGATTCACCACTAAAAATACGTGGTCCATACTCGTTAGTAATCCAAATTATTCTTAATTCAAAATTTATTTGTCAAGTTATCTCTTATACACAACTCTATACTTATTATCTTATATTTCTTAATCATTAATTTAAGCTATGTCATTATCAACTAATAATTATATCCACTTCAACAACTAGACTAATATTTTGTACTCTAAACTTATCAATGTTCATTTATACATATCATTATTACTTACAATCTAATCCAAATAAGTAAGGAATATAATATAAAATATGTAAAACTAAAATCATCTATTTATATTGATAGCATACTTGAAAAATAAATCTGTTGTTAGATCAAACTAAAATATTGTTTATCACCAAAAACTTTGTTAAGTAAGATGAGAGCATACAATGAGTAATAATCCAAATATAAATAATCTTAACAAATACCAAGTTCAATATAATTTAAACTAGGTTTTTATAGGTATTTAAATGTTTTGATTTATGAACTCAAGTAAATTTTATATTGACGTTCTACAATGATTACTTAAAAATTACTAGATATGTTTAAAATAGTGACAACTTGGTTACTAAAACGATAACCAAAATTATCAAAAATGATAATAACTCGATATCTATGCAAAACAATAATAACCAGATAAATTTCCAATTCTAATGAATATCAAATCAATTACTAATCTGGTTTAAGAGAATAACAACTGGTTAACCATTAAGTGCTTATGGATATCATATTGATAACTACTATATGTAAATGAATAACAAATCATTAACTATAACTTGGAAAATATCTCATTAATGACTAAAAACCTTAATTATAACTATTCAATGCTTAATTGATCATCATTGACTTTAATTGTTCAATACAAATTAATGAATAGTACCTTCAAAATATTAATTATACTTGTCTTGTTATCCTTTGATCTTATCTTTAATTCCATGATTATCAATCATAATGATTATTTCTAATTCCATAATATCATACTTTATCGATGTGTTACATGCTTATGAATGTCTTATAATGTATTAAATTACTTTTGTCACTTTGTGCCCCCCTTATGATTCCCATCAATTATAATCGATCTAAGATATCCTCATAGTTTATCATGCTAAAGTTCCTCTGGTAATTGCATCCCCCTTATCCAAGCTACTCTCAAAAACCTATTTGCAAGTGTCCAAAAGGTGGCTATCCCCTTCATCTTCCTTTTCTTCTTAGAGTCCTTTTGGGGATTCAGGTCTTGAATGGATATTTGGACCAAGGTCCAAATCTGTTCACTGATTTCCCTTTATTCTTCTCCCTTTCAAGCCTTTTGAAAATTTGAGTCTTGATCAAACATTGGACCAAGGTCCAAGTCCATTCTCAATTCCCAACTTCTTCATTTCCTCTTTCCTTTCTTCAATCTTGTTCTTTTGGAACTTCAAGTTTTGAATGGACTTTTGGATCAATTTCAAAAGTTTGTTTTCCTCTTGAGTTCCCACTTTTCCCTTTTATTCTTTGTTCCGTCAGACTTTCGTGACCTGAACAAACATTTGCACCTTTATGCCAAATGTTTGTATCTATTTTCTATTCTTGATTTCTTTTCCCATTGGGATTTCAAGTTTCTTTTAGACATCTAGAATTTTTGTCCAAAATTCCAAATCCAATTAGGATTTTTTCTCTCATTCTTTCCCTTCTTTCTTCCTTCTTTCCTTGTTATATTTTCAAATCTTTTTCAAACTTTTGGACTTTTGTCCAAGATTCCAAGTCTGATCGGAATCTCTAATCTCAACCCCCTTCCTTCTTTCTTTATCAAAATTTTGGGATTCAATAAGACTTCTAGAACTTTTGTTCAGAAGTTTGAATCTATTTTTATTCCTCGAACCAACTCCTTCCTTGTTAGGATTTCAAACCTTTTTCATATTTTAGGATTTTTTTTTCTAGAAATTTGAATTTGATTTTTAGTCTCGACCTTGCCATGTCAACTTTTGGTTGCTTTTTGTAGGTCTATATACTATATTTTATTAAAGAGAATCCAAGTCATGGAACCATGAAAAAGGTGACATTTGTTCTCTTTCTAGTGGTTTTTGCATGTTTGCAGGATCAATATCATTAAAGGAAAAATAGGGTTGCAAAATAGCGAGAGGGCAATACCTAGTAGCATTTGGTATGTTTTGCAAGTCTGTAAGCTATTTAAATAGGACCCAATTTTTGAATGTAGAGTTGTATAAACGTGAAATGTGGCATGATTTAAATGGATTCCATGATTCCATAAAGCTCTTCAAGGTGAGTCCCATTTCAGGTTGCACAAATGTAGAAGGTCGCCACATGGTCCCTTGGATGATGTCACTCACCTTTTTTAAGGTATTATTCTTAGTAGGTCCACTCAAATGACACAAAAGATCTATAACCCATATTCAAGCTTGAGAAATGGATAGTTGAGCACTCTTGGTTCATGAGAAACCAACAATAATGCTACAGAGGCATCCCTAGCTATCATATTCAATTCTCAAGCCTAAGGTGATAGAGCGATGTTGTGAATGTATCACCAAGAGGATGATTTCAGGTACTCCCACTATCCTCATTGATTTTTTTCCATTTTACCATAATAGATGAGCGAAAAAATTAAATTTTGGTGCCTTATGGGTGTCTTCTAATGCATGATTTGGGGGAAATTCCTTTCCCCTAGCCATAATTTGTAAGGGGGATGTCTACAATTAATGTTGGGGATTGATCTGTTCATGATTGAGATCTGATTTAGAGGTCAGATCAAATTATCTCCCTTATTTTAACCCTATTTGAGTTATGGTTTGATATTGAATAATCACCTAAGTTATGCCTGAACTATAAAGGAAAGTATTGTACTCAATTAAATGATTCTTCCTTGGAATTTTACCTAAAGGTTTTTTGGAAAACTTGTGCAATTTTGCATTCTACAATTGTAAATTGGCTTATACGCCTTTGTATTAATGAAATAAATCATTTTACCTCTTTTCTCTTTGCATATATTATGTAAACCTTCATTACCTTCATGCATAAGTGTTATTTTTTTACTTTCCTCATATATATGTAGTGTTAAATAGGATTGTAGTTGTTGTTCTATGAATGCTTCTTTCCTTGCAACATCTGTAAACCCTTACCTCCATTATATCCCTAAAATTTTACAAAATAGAGAATTGTGTAAGTATTTTGGTTATTTTCATTGATGTACTATGGTGTTTCAAACAAGAATAAATTCTTATAATATTTGTGTATCACCTCCCCTTTCCCTTTTATGCATTCCTTCTCTCCCTTTTCCTCCTTGATTTTTTAGAGTGGATTAGTGATAGGTTTCCATTTGTCGGGTTGGAACAACACATCTACACTTAGGCTAGAAAATAAAGTTGACCTTCTCTAGAGAATTGATCTCATTTTGCAAGGTCTTGCACCTTGAGGTAATTTCCATTGTGTCATTAAAATGTTGAGCCCATGTTCAGTAGGGTGCAATTTCATGTGACCATAAATTTTGGCATGCTCAGTGGGACCAGTTTGGTGAGCTTTATTTCATCTTTCTTGGAGATTGGTGTTGATCTCAATATTTTGTCTTAAAGAGACAGTTCTCCAACACCATGGAGAATCTCTAGTAAAATCTATTGGTTCAAGTAGTGCAAGTTCTCCCCACCAACCATGAAAATAGTTTTTGGCCGGCCCACCCAATGAGACCAATCAAAATTTGGTGACTTATGATTCATACTACTAAGGAGTGGTGTTGTTATTAGCTGTTGTAGTCATTGAGCATCATTCAAAGTACCTAGTGACTCTACAATTCATTATGGGTAAATTTTTTAGTATATACCCAAAAATATTTGTCTGAGCAAACCTTTGCTCTTATCTAAAATCATTATAAAAAAAATCTTGGTTTCCTTGATGCTAAAAAATTTCAAGATATTATGGACAACCCCTGTACACCCCTCCATATCATGAAAGTTCCAACATTAAACCTCCCCACCTAAAATATCAAGCTAGAAGTGCCACCACTTTTTCTTCATAGAGCCATGCTATGGTGGGTTATCAATCATTTTCATATGCTTACCACTCACCCATCCATGCTCAATCTTCTTGGTAGCCAAAACATGCTCACGTTCATCACCAAGATGCCTCTTTTATTCCCAACCAACATATCTACTCTCATGCTTAGCCTCAAAATGTTGATACCCTAATCTTTAAATATATAAGGTTAAACCTTGAAAAGCAAATGCATGAGATTAACAAGGAGTAGGGGTATAGTTCACAAAAACCTTAAGAGGCTCCTTAGTTTTCAAGCTAGCATTGTTACTCTCCTAGCCAGCCCCAAAATGCTAATGATATATGCATGAATGAAATAAAAAGTATGATGTTGGAATTATATAGGCAGTTGGATGATATCAAGAGTAATTTGCAGCAAAAGGAGTTAGCTTACCAGGACTATTGAGGATAGTAGGAATATTTTCCACAATAGGAGGAGCTTGTCCATCAAGCTCATTTTCAACAACAAGAGATGGAAGCTTAGTGGAAATATGAGCAACAAATGGATGTCCAAATAAGGTAGCATGAAGATTTCCTTGTAGAGAAGATTTCTACTAAGGAGTAGTTGAAACTTTTTCTTGCTCAAGCATAAAGGCAAGCGCCTCTTACAACCCTAGACCAACAATAAAGAAGGAGGTTTGTAAGTTCAAATTTCAAATTTTTAAGAAGGATAAGCTACTTGAACATTCTAGTAAGCCTCTCAAATCATCATGAAAATTTCTTATGTTGGAGATCCCAAGTTTCAGGAGCCTTCATTCCTCACAGGATCATGTACCTATGCAAGCTCAACCTATTATTCCCAATGAATAACCTCCTCTAGAATCCCAAAAAGATTTTTAATGGCCTTTTGATCGCTTTGATTTTCCTAATACTATTTCAGTTTATAAAGGTGGACCTATTGTTTTAAAATCTATTTGGTTAGAAGAATAAAAGAGGGAGATGTTCTGGGTAGCTCAATGGAGCAACCTATTGTTTGTGAGCCCTCACATGCTCCAATTTTTTTTTTTTTGACCTACTACAAAAAAGGAATTTTTTGACCTACTACCAAGAAAAAGGTGAAGATAACATGTTGTAACAAAAAAACACTAACTAAATGGGGAATTCCACCAAGGAGGACAACTTACTCATGCCAACATCAATAGAAGCCTCAAAAAAACAAGAGTCCAACTTGATGAGTTGGAGTGAGGATGACTCCAATAAATTAGAGCAGTAGACTTTCTTATCTATTGGTGTAGAAGATGAAGGTCTCCAGTGTATTTAAGCTTTCAATTCTTTGGAGGAGATCATAAAAAGTGGTTTTTACAATATATCACATGGTGGAAAAATCATAACAGTAAGTTGTGGTTGTTGCAACTAGTTTGCAAAAAGAAGAATTTAGTTCTTCACCTAAAGTGTCTCACAAACCCAAGGTATGTGTTGATGAGATGTGTGTCAATACATGTAATTATGATGTATGTGGGTTATTTTCTATCCTTGAATATGGAGATATTGAATACGAGGTCTGTTGATGTGTTTTTTATTCACTTCTCAACATAGGCAATGCATAGGTGCATCACCTCTCTTGAAAGAAAATATTCAAAAGTTGTTGAAAATCACCCCAAGGTCTCTTAGGAGTCTGGTCATGACTTGCATGGGATACCTCAATTGATTTCGTTGTGATTTTGCTGATAATGTTAGGGCAGACTTATGTGAGTTAAGCTGAAAAGGGGATCAAATCTGCAAACATAGTTTTAAGATGGAAGAAGAGTTGTGCATTCGCTGCATGTTCAAACAACAATCTTGAACTCCATTTTATTGTTGAATTTAGCTTTACAATGTGCAATGAACCTTAGCATAGTTTATTTGTTAAAAAAAATAAAAGGAAAAGAGCAGGGAAGAGAGCAAGTTCCCAGACTTGCAACTACCGATGAACAATTATCATGGAGACTTACACTGTGGACAGTTTCCTTAAAATATAATTTCACTTAACCAAAAATTTCACAGTATCATGAAACCTATGCTATCTTCTAAGGACTATAGATGTTTTTATCATTAATTCAACACACATATGCATGAACAAAGATAAGGTTATAAAGGCAACTTTAAAATCAAAGTCCAAGCTAACTTTGCACAACCATCTACCAACAACAAATGACCAAAAGTATGAACAAGGAAAGCATCAACACATTAGAAATCTCCACAATCAAGAACAACATTACTAAATCTACCAAAGTTGATTGAAAGGAAACTAGAACAATAAAATAAATCTAACTAAATCTTTGACTTATGAGAGAAGAATCATGAAACATTAGAAGAAATATAGAAATGCACCAAGATCAATGTATTTCTATTGTAATTTCTGCAACATGTCTTTCCAACAACTCAACTCTCTTCAAATGAGAGGAGGAGACCCCTATTTATAGTTTTAAAAAATCAAAATGAGTGGCCAAGATTTAATCTTATTGTGTGGCCAAGATTCACTTTACACTAGGGTTTCACCTACCCCCAAATATTTTACAATTTTAAATTACACTTTTTCCATATCCCTATTTTGTCTTCTAGTGGAAGCACTGTAGCATTTTCATCTTTTTCCTAAATGCTCTTTGCTACAGCTACTCCTTTAGAAATTCTTCATCAATAACAGGGTTGCCTTCCTACTTCTTCGAAGCTGCATACTCCATGAACCTCAAGATCACCAGCTAAAACTTGTCAACCTCCATGATGTTGGATCTTAGCACTTGGTAGCTCCATTCTTTGGAATTGTTAATGAGCTTTTACTAGTCCTCCTCATATTTAGCAACGTGGTCTTTGAATAGTTTAGATTGGGTGAAAGCTCAGGCAACAAAGCTGACATCCCATCCTCTTTCGGAAGTGAGGATTTATACTTTCTAGATTGATCTTAACAGTTGGCACTTCATACCCTGTCATCAACTTCAGGTATTGGAAGCAATCTTCCCTGGCTTCCTTGGCCCATTCAACATCCATAGTTACTCGCTCAAGTACCTATTCTAGCCTTTCTTTTCGGCGATCGAAGTCTCGTTTCCACACATCCATCAACCAATGGTCATCATCCTTGAAGGCGAATTCCTTCTCCCAAATCTCACTTAGCAGCTTGAGGATAGCCTCGATTTTTGGGTAAGAAGCTCCATACTTCTTAGGGAACTCAATGAAAATTCACCTTGTACCTTCAAGAGACGTTTGTACTTCCAAGAACTTGTTCGCTGTTTGAACAACCAGATTGATACCTGTATTCCCAATATTCAAGACCTACCATAACCAATTTTTTGTGGTCTTATCCAATTTCTTTCTCTTTTCCAGCTTGTTAATCCGCTCTTTTGACAACAACTGCAGTAGGGTAGAGGATGTGGTGGGTTGTTCTATTGTGGATGACCATTGTTGGATATAAGTTGTCAAATCAGCCACCTGTGCCTTAAAGCTCCTCCTTCAAAACTTTATCCTGCTGAATGAGATGTACAACTGTGGCGACTGATTCCTGGAGATGGTCAACCTTTTTCTCTCTAGTGGCCACTCCCAAGTCGATGGTGGAAATGTTGCATCTTATTCCTTATTCTCCAACCACCGACGTGGCTATCTGCATTGCTCTGGATCCAAAGGCATCCATCGTTACTCTTGATCTAATTATAGGATTTTTATCCTTCTTGGTACCAATCTAAGCTCTAGCCAATATTGCCTCCAATCTTGCCTTTGGGTCCTTGGGAGTGGGAGCCCTATTTTCTAGCTGTCTCTCCAACCAATCAGGCATTGAAGACCTTCCCCTAGGTGACTCCTATTAATCCTCTTTTTCTTCCTCTTTGACTTCAATTATCTTTTCAATGAGGGCCTCTCACCTTTCCCTTGTATCCTCTTTCTCCTCATCGGAGTCTTGTAAGAACATTATACGCTTAATGGGAGATTTGGTGGGCATTCGTTCATCAGGATGGTCCTCTCCCTCAACATCCTTTTCTTCCTTATCCTGATCATGCTTGGGTTCCTCGAGCCTATCCTCTTGTCTGTCTTCATGAAAGGATGTCACTTAACCATGCTCAGGGGCGCGGTCATGCCCCTTCATTGGAGACCTATCACCTTCTGTCTCCAGAGCAACAACTCCTTCTTCAGCTATAGGCTATTTTCTAGCCTCTTTGTCTTCAATATCCTTGAGTTTTTTAGCCCATTTAACGTCAAGCTCTGGGTCGACTGTTTTTTAAATTATTTTCATGCCTCGATTCTCACTGTCATCACTGGAAGACTCATAGGCAACTTCATCAATCACCCAATGTTTGTATATTGGGTGCTCATGATAATCAAATTCCTCTTCTTACAATCTCTTAGTTGCCTCTAGTTGTTATCGTTCCAAATCATCAAAGATTTGCATTGTAGCCTCCATACTAGGTGGTATGTAGGAGGAGGAGGAACCAGGGTGTTAACCATTGCTTGGGAAATTGCAGCTTGCACCATTGGATTTGCAAACATTCCTGAAAGTTCAAACGACACATTCTGCATGTATTTGAAAAATGACTCTAGAAGAGTGAGGGAAAGTATCGTAGTAATAGCGGCGATAGTCAGAAGAGAAAAAGGAGGGAGACATGAAGGATGAAGAATTTAGTGAGGTAGTGGCGAAGGATGAATCCACCGATATGACCTGCGTGACAGGAGAAGTAGAGGTGAGGTGAACAACGATGTCCACCACAGGCGGAGAGGATGCAACTATTGCATGTGGGATAGACGTGGTGGTAGCAATAACAACAATAGTGGTAGCAACAGATGAAGCAGACAAAGATCTTGGTAGATCAACCTCCACATCCTCTCCCTCATGGAGTGAATCTTCCGTTATCACTGGAATTTCAATGACGTTGCCCATTCTTCTATCTTTTTTGGGAGGTTCACTCTCTAAGGCCTTTCTAGTGTACACTTTTGGGTTGGGTTGTTGCTCATCAACCTCCTTTCTCTTCTTTGACCAAATAGACGGTGGGGACTTAGATGTTTCTCTAGTTATAGTAGCAACTGCCCCACCATCAAAACCACTTGGTTCACTCTCAAGCCCCTTGAATGTCAAGGTGACTCCCTATTGCTTCAAATGAGCAACCTGCCCATCGATCCATGCCTTTTTTTGAGCTTCAATGGGCTTGGTGAGAATGTCGAGGTCATCAACCTCTTGCTCGTTCCAATCAATTAAAGGCAGTGGTAAATTTTCTATAGCACTATACCTCAGGTTAATCATGGTGCTTTCATCCTCCTTAAGTTGATCAGGCACTAAAAATAGATTCACCTTCTTTACAAAGTACGCGGTCATCCACATATAGTGCCTTAGCCGCACTTGAAGGTCATCCATGCAATTGGCCCAAAAATTCTTGACATGGTCGAGGTGGGTGTATTCCTGCCCAATTGCCTTCCTGATGTGGCCGTATGGGTCCATCTGTGGTATGGCTGTATGTGGCTTGAAGTGGTACTCAACCAACTCTTTCTCTGAATTTCTTGCGCATTGGGAAGTATTAAGTTCATACATCCCCTGACCAAGTGTGAGGGGATAATGACTCCCTTCTAGATGCTTACTGCTTAGAATGTTGTGTGTGTGTCGCAACTGCCAAGATAATTCCAATAATATGATCCGACCATTAGGGTATCGGGGTAGCTTATTCGACTTCTCTAAGAAACCTGGGCGTGAATGTAGGTAAATGTGGGAAACTAGATAAAAACGAAGGCGTAGTCCTTTAGAAATTCTTGAGCACTATGGGAGAACCTTCTCTCAAAATCTCCCTTGAGCAACCTGATAATGTAAGTGATGAATGCATCGTTTACTCTGCAATAATCTCTTTTAAAATTTATGAATTGTAGCTGAGGGTATCTGTCAAATGCCTTAAGTTCTCTGCCAGGAACCTTGTTTGGAACTCTTAATAGCCCGTTATAAGGCCTCTTATCGGCCAACAAGTATACCAGGTAAGAGGTCATGTATAATTTGGATGTCTTTTTGACACTCATGAATTGATCATGAAAATGGCCACTGATTATTCTTCCCCAGTAGAACGTGGTGTCCTTCCCACAAAGAATGTACTCGATGAAATAGACCATCCATTCTTGAAAATACGCCGCACAAGGGAGGCCCATTACTCTGCTCAACATGGTAATCAAATCATGGTAGTCCTTAAAAAATTCATTGCGATAGAGCTCCCGAGGAACCTTGGCAACACTACCCTGCTTCTCCTTCAACCAATACTGGTTGATCAACTTATTGCATCTCAAAGGATCCTCACCCCACATTTCCTTACATTCATGAATGGTAGGAAACTCCATCTTTCCAAAGATAGGAATGTGGAAGGTTTTTGTTATCCCTGGTGGTGACATGTCAGCCAAGATGTTCCCATCCCTATCGACAAGTCCTTTTTTTTGACTGATATGCCTCTCTGTAGGCCATTACCAGCTCGGGGCCAATCAAGACGGGAGGGAAACCCATAGACTTGGCTATTCCACTGCTTCTGATGAGTCTCACATTATATGTTTTTGGGGATTACTCCAACCCTTTGTATGAACTCATCAATGTCGACATGCCCAATATTTGTGTCTGTGATGTCCTTCCACTTGGTTGTGATCTTGGAGTGCAACGAAACTCCTTGAAACTGGTACTTCATCTGGTATTTATCTTCCTTGCCTCGAGGAGATTTGGAAGTTAGTTTTCCTTTGTCCTTGGTTGCACTCGAAGCTTCTGCACCAGATTCCATATATCTTGCACAAAGAGGTGGGAGTCAGTAAAATTAAGCATGAGGGTGCAGCCTCCGATAAATTCTTGCAAATCAATGTTAGATTAAATAATACATCATTCTAAATGAATTTGTCACTTGAAGGATCTCCAAAAGGAAAATGAGTGACCTAGGCCCTAGAGGCCAGACTTCCCTTGCCAAAATGTTGTTTTGGAAGGGCGAACAAGGAAAGGCATCCTAGATGACTTCTCATGGTCCTAGATTTGGATAATGAAGGGTCCATGTGGGAGAAGGTCAACTTTAAGCACATGGGTCAAAGTTTATTTCAAAATTTGAGGCCATTTAGGTCATCATTAAGGAATTCAGGTTTAGACTGAAGGAAGGCTGTCAGGAGTTAGCTGTTTGGAACAACCTTGCAAAAATGACATTCTGGAGGAGGAGTTTCGGAGGTTGAAACCTGGGAGGTCGAAGGCTGTGAGACCATATCCAAGAATTTTTTGCTTGTGACCCCAGGCCATGAGGGCTGGGATGTTGTTGGGGAATAGTTGTGTGAAACGGTGAAGCAAAGATAGAATTCCAAGGCATGCACTCTAGAGGAGCATACCCGAAAAGACTGCCTTCATCCAAAACCCAGAGGAGATTCGAGTGACGAGACCCGAGTTTCAGAAAGACGGGTTGGTTTTTCCATTTTGGATGACATAGGCAGGATGGAATCTCAACGATGGAAGTCCAGTAGGCGAGGTCCGAGGTAGGAAAGGACTACATTCTTTGTTCATATTCAAGCGGCGGGGAAACACTCAGGGGTCGAGAGCCGGAAGGATGCGATGTGACAGTCGTTCAGAAATGGTGAAATGAAAACAGTGGTCTGAAGACAGAAGTCTAGGGATCGGGACCCGATGGGCGCTTGGAAGTGGATTCCTTTTCACAGGTTTCACATCAACTGGTTATCTGGGATCCAAGGGTCGGATAGATGTGAGGCAAATGCTGTTTGAAACTGCTGAAAGGAGTGGCCAATTGAGGACGAAGTTCTAGAGTCCAAAAGCCGAGAGGAGCTTTTGACGCTGAGGTAACCGTTAAATTTCCATTGTAAACAGTCATGGCAGTAAGGAATCCCAGGCCTGGAGGGCATGATCGTCGAGTTCAAAGAATGACTACAGGAGTTTAAGGTTTCGAGTTCAATTTTTGAAGTTCCTAAGGGTCGTTTGGAAATTTCAGTTCATGGGTTTCATAACCCGATCCCTCTTCTATCATACTTGTTCATTTTAGGTGTAAAAGTGAAGGAAATGTGACAGGAGGTCGGACAATGATCTTACCTCATGGGCCCGATGAAGAGCACTGTTTGATCTTCGAAGAATGACAAAGTGGAGGCTCAGGCACGAGGATAGCGAAAGCTAGGAGGCATTGCACTTCAATGGGACTCCTGACATGTGAAAATGACATGTCAAGCCCAATATTTGTACTCCTAATTGCCATTAATGCCCCTAGTAAATGCAGGTATGATGGTCACTTGGGTTGGTAAATTTGAATTAAAGACGACAACGAGAATTCCAGAGCCCGAGATCTAGAAAGGCGCATCGAAAATGCCGTCGGAAAACCTACCAAGTGAAATCAAACGACGAAAAGAATGCTGAGGTCCGGGAGGATGAGCGGTGATGGCCGTTCACAATGGAAAAGGCCACAAGGAAACCCGGGAGGGGAATCACGAAGAGTCGGGCCCGAGAGATATGACAGAAAGACGCAAGGGCACAACCATTAAGTTTTGACAAGTGAGGCAGATGACAAAGGGAGCACCGGGATCCAGGGTCCAGGGACCGAGAGGACACTGACCATTGGCAATTCAGGATGGTGAGATAGAAATGACAACCCGAAAGGGGAAACTCGAAGGTTCGAGCCCAAAAATTCCCATAGATGCCTAGAAAGGAAAAATAACCAAGAAGGCCTGAAATGAGAATTTGAAGGGTGCGTTGACCAACTAGGACACTGAAATAGAGGGCATACAAAATGAGGTGGTCAAAAAGATCCCAACAAGGTGATAAAAGAGAGGGTCCCCATTCAGAACGGGGCATGTGTGCTATAGGCACACCAAATTGCGACTTTGCTGGGGAATTATCCCAGTGTTCTAAAGATAAATATTCATTTCGAACCCAAAATTTCTAGTTTCGCAAACCAAAAGATGATTTCCAAGTTTGAACTAAGAAAAAGTTAAGGAGGGAGAGATTGAATCATGCCATGATACTATCATGGAGGTGTGTGCATGGTGGGTTCATTTATTTTCCTCAGAGATCATGTGGATAATTAATGATCAGAAGGACAAGCTACATAGTTTGTCTGACCCCAAAAGTAACCTGGACATTGCTCTGCTGCTAGTCAGGCATCCATAGCCCCAACAGAGTTGTCGCTGTGACCCCATGAACATAGCTCTACTGCTAGCCAAGCATCCATAGCCCCGGTAGAGATATTCGTACACCCATACGATTACCAAATTTTATGTTTCCCGTTCTTTCTCTTTGGATATTGCTTTTCAATACTTTTCTTTTCTTTTATTCAATCATGTAAGCATTGAAGCTCACTATGGGTTTGGAAATCACAGTGGTCACTGGAGCAAACTTTAGATTTTTCACTTATCTAGCCTTCCTAGCGATCGCCACTCAATTCTTCAAAAACCTTTAAGGCGTGTTTATGTGTGTTCCATGATAAGCGCACAAAATTCAAACAGGGACACCATCCTAGTTTAATCTAGAGTTCAAGAGAGGAAACCAATGATTCGAGATTTCAAAGATTAGTAATAAGGAATGAAGGCTTCTCTAGAGAACAAAGCAAGAGCGGGTAGCAGGGAAAACTATTCATCGAGCTAAGCATGGCCAACACAACAGGTAGAAGGGGAGACTCTCAAGGTCTAAACAAAATTGCTGGGAAATGAGCAACATAAAACAAAGTAGGAAAGAAAAAAAAGGAAACCTATCCTAACCTATATACAAGTATTTACCCGATCAACTCTAGGAGAGCTTAGACTTGGAAATAATGATTAAGATGCTACCCGTTTATGGGCAATGGGACATCTTTGCTAGTTAAGGTCTTCAAGCGAAACACGTTATCTCCAAGGATTTCAACAATTTGAAAGGGGCCAAGCCAAAGCTTGTCGAATTTGTTTTTCCCCCATTTCTTTTCGTGGGCCTTGTCCCAATATAGGACTAGATTGAAAATGCGGAAGGCCTTGATTTTGGCTTGGCAATCGAACCATCTTTTGACTATGCCCTGATGTTTGGCAAAATTTTCTATTGCATGGTCTCGTAATCATTCTAAGTGTAACAACTCGGTGAGGCAAGCTTCTTTGCGGTCTCCTCCTTCATAAAAATCATTAATGAATTGGAGGGTAGGGATTTTCAAATGTATGGGGAAAATGGGCTCCAAGCCATAAATGAGGTGGTAGGGGGAATCTCCAAGGGAAACCTTGTGATGGGTGCGGTCATCCCACAGGGAAAAATGAAGCTGGGTATGCCAGTCCTTAGGGTTCCTATCCAACATTTTTTTGATCATGGTGATCAAGTTCTTGTTCGTTGACTCAACAAGACCATTGCCTTGAGGATAATAGTTGGAGGAAAACTTGAGGGTGATACCATAGTCAAAGGCCCAACCAAAAAAATTTAACGAAGAAAATGTAGGACCATTATCACATATGAACACATAAGGACAACCGAAGCGATTTAAAATAAAACTTTCTAGAAAATTAGTGACTAGTTCAGTTGTACATTACCTACATGTGATTGCTTCTATCCATCTAGTACAGTAATCAAAAGCGGTTAGAATGTACCTATGTCCAATAGATGATGGAGGGCTTACTGGACCAATGAAGTCGAGACCCCACTAAGCGAACAACCTTACCTCCAAAATAGTTTGCATCGAGACAACATTCTTTTATCGGGTGGTTGAAGTCTGACATACGTGGCAGGTACGGACATGACTATGGGAATCCTTGAAAATCGTAGGCCAATAGTATCTGAATCTCAATATTTGATGCATGGTAGACAAGCTAGAACCATGACCAGTTCCGAACTTATCATGGAATTCCTTGAGAACCTGATCAACTTCCTCTTTACCAAGGAATCTCAGGTAGATACCTTCATGATTCCTCTTGTACAAGATGGCACCCTAAAACATGTAACTGCTGCTTTTCAGTCTGAGAGCACTCTTTTGGACCCCCTGTAAGTGGGGTGGACATTTTTGGTTCAACAGATAATATCCTACATTCTCATACTATTCTCCTAGAGAGATATCCTCCAGCTGATATTGTTGTACGGTGAGTTTAGGACCTATGTCCGCGACCACTTCAACAATGGTTCGAGTGAGTGCCTATCCTTTTACCAATCTCATTGGATGGATTTCCATATCATATTCTTGCAGTAAGGTAATCCATTTTTCCCTTCGTTCTCCCAGCTCATTTTGCATAAGCAATGTCTTCACGGTCGGGTTAGGAACTATGGCAAACACCTTGTTGCGTAAGATATAATGCCTGAACTTCTTTACCCCTTTAATAAGGGCATAAGCTTGTTTTTCAATGTTGTGATAACATGGCTTGACATATTTCAAAGGGGCACTCATGAAGGCAATTGGATGCTCACTCCCCTCATCATCTTTCTATGTCAAAATACTAGCACACGAATGGTCTGAAGTGAATGAATAGATGTAGAAGGGCTTCAGATAGTTGGGGCTGACCAACACAGGTGCATCACTGATTGCTTTCTTGATTTCCCCAATAGCCTGCTTTGCTTCTGGGGTCCACTCGAACTTGACATCTTGTTTTAGCATAACATTGAGTGGTTTGACGATTTTTGCAAAGCCTGTGATAAACTTACGGACAAAGTTAATCTTTCCAAAAAAATATTTTAACTCCTTTTTGCTGCTTGGCAGTTGAATCTTCATGATTGATTGGATACGCTCGGGGTCAATACAAATTTCCTTATTTGAGAGGACATGTCCAAGTAGTTTCCCTTTAGTGACATCAAAGATGCACTTCTTTGGATTAAGGGAGACCTTGAATTCCCGACATCTTTGAAAGACTTTGCATAGGTTAGCGATATGATTACTCCACTACTTTGAGAATATTGTTAAATCATCCATGTAGATGATTATGCACTTTCCAATCAGGTCCTTAAAAGCAATATCCATGGCATGTTGGAAGGTGGCACCGGTATTGATGAGTCCAAACGACATCCCTCTATAAGCGAAAGTTCCCCATTTAGTGGTGAATGCTGTTTTGTGTCAATCTTCATATTGCACCATGACCTGGTTGTACCCAGAGTACCCATCCAGGAAGGACATCATCTGAGAACCATTTACTATTTGTAGTACCTCATCCAATGACGACACTGGATAGTTGTCATTTTTCGAGGCTCTATTTAGATTGCAGAAGTCAACACACAATCTGATCTCCCCATTCTTCTTTCTAACAGGAAGCAAATTCGCCACCCATGTGGAATGTCTAACCAGGAAGATAATCCTGGCCGACAATAATTTTTGTACTTCTCTATATATTATCGATTCCAATAAGGCATTGACAGGGCATTGTTGCTGTCGAAATGGCTTCGCATCTGGCCTGAGAGGGATGATATGGGTGGCAATTTATGTACCATACATTTTGAGATCCTCGTAGCTCCAAGTGATGACATCGTGGTACCTCCGTAAACCATCAACCATACCTTTTCTTTCCTTGCTTGTGCACACCTTGCTAGTAAATACATTCTTTGCATTCCCAGCCATTCCAAGGTTGTAGGTGTTGCACTGGTTGCTAATGTAATCCTTCTTGGTATGCTGATCTTGATCTCTGATCCGATCTAAGTCAAAGATTCGTTCAAGTTGGACCATTCCCCTAAGGATGTTGCTGGTCTTCAGATTGATGACCCCCTCTATATCTAGGTCAACTTCTTGAGGTTCAACCTCATCTATTATTTGAGTAGTGAACACATTAGAACTGGTGATAAAATCCAGGATGTGTTTGTCATCATTAAACACCTGGAAGTTGGCTACATTGTCTGGCACAAATGGAATGGAGGTGAGTTCCACAATGAATCTTTGAGACTTGATAAGGATAAGGGCCACAACATGCTTTTCGCCTATGTTAAGGCATTGGTTGTATGATTTTGGGAGTGTGGGATTAGTTAGATATTGAATGCATCTAGCCCTTCTATCAGATCCCATACTTTATGCCTATAATTGGTGAGTCTCCAGTCATAACAAGAGTAGAGCTTCCTAACCTACTTTATGACCAAATTTGAATCCTCAAAGACTTGCAACACTTTAACACCTTTCCTTAACACCATAATGAGTCCCAAGACCAAGGCCTCATATTCTGCTACATTGTTGGTGCAATAAAATTGAAGCTTATGAGCAACAAAATATGACTTACCTCTGGGACTGATTAATTTGAAGCCGGCTCTAGCCCCATGCTTGGATTTGGATCCGTTAAAGCACAACATCCAACACCCAAGAGAGTCCTTGAATGTAGAATCAAAAGACCCGAATTTCACCCTTGATGGGGACCTCATTTCAGTAACCTTTTGGGGAGGTGCAGGGGTGGAACGTGTCCGTTTTGGCGACACTAACCCAACTTCCTCCTTCAGAGTGATTTGTTTTTTAACATGCTCAATTTTTATTTGGCACAAACAACACTCAAACTCTGAATGGGCAACATTGTGTACCCTACACCAACTAGGCAACAAGAGTTCCTGAAAGTTCATTTGGGCTCCCAAACTGAGCTGATCTTGTGCACATCTTTCCATAAAATATTGGAAATTATCCTACAACCCAAGATCATCATCCTCACTTGATTCCTCGTCATTGGATTCTATCAACATTTCTGTGCTTTGAGAGGTATTGGCCAGATTAATAGATGGGCTAGACAACATGAGGAAAACATCGCATGTTCCTTATCCTTCAAGGCATTCTTGTTCATTTAGATATGATACTAGGGAATAATTCCCCAATTCTGTTTCAACGAACAACACTTCGTTTGTGTTGTATTCTGTGATCATAAAATTCATGCATGGCTCCCGATCAATTCAAATCTAATTCAACATTCCTTTCCATGGTAACCACAAGTGAGAGTAGTTAGTTGCAACGTACCCATTCAACGCTCTTGTGAAATACCTTCCTAGGATTATACCATACGTATCCGGGATATCAGCAACTTGGATGCTAATAGTCTGTTGAATTATGGGATCAACAACAACCTGCATAGGTATTCTGTTAATCTCACCCACTATGCTGATCTCAATCTTGTCAAGCTGCATTACCTTACATCGGGAGGGAGTTGGGACTATTCCCAGTGCTTTGCACATGCTCAAGGGCATGATATTGGAAGAAGCTCCTAAATCCAGCAGGCAATGTGGAGGTTCTTCCCAAACACACGAATGGTGGTCAAGAAAGGAGAAGTTTCAAAATCTCCCTTGGAAGAGTCCTCCTGAAATATCCACCTGGGCAATTTGACCCTTGTCCTTATCATGGCCCCTATTTTGGGCTTGTGTATGATCCGTTTCCTTGGTGGATTTTTTGCTTGGCTACTGATTCGCAAGCGGATCAAATTTCTTGTGGAAGACCTATCAGATGACAGGCTAAATTTGTGAATCTTCGAAGGAGACTCTCTTGGTGGGATCTTCTTGAGCTCACTTGGATGATGACATAACGTTTATCATTCAGAAGAAGGCATTCCTTATAGCCGAGAATTTGAGTAACTCAAAGGTGGACACACTCAACTTAACTTTCTTAAATTCTTCAATAATGTACTCCCCATTTGTTCAACTTCTTCATCATAAGCGGTATTCTGGGAAGAGCTTGTGGCATTCTAGGAGGGTCTAGTGGGCCGATTTTGACTTTGATTTTGCTGTCTACCTTTTTTAAAGTACCGTGTGGGGACCTTAGGGTATCCTAGATTGTTGCTAGCATTTGGGTCAAGAGGGGTATTGAAATTATTAGGTGGAGTGGAGGTCGTAAGAGGACCACCAACCTACCTATTTATGAGGTTGTAAGGGGTAGTCCACTAGTGAAACATTTGGACTTCATCTTCCCTAGGATCTTCCTCATCCTTAGGACCATTGTCTACTGAATCAAAAAGTTGAGCCAAAGGGCTTTCAAAACTTACCTCTTATGCTTTATCGATGTCACCTGTGTTGGCGCTTTCCTGCTCCGGTGTGTTGCACTCGACCTTCGGGAAAGGAGCCTGGTTGACCATCGACACAAAGGAATCATATGGTTAAGAGGGAATGATGTATCTACATCACGAGTTGTCCACCGCATTTTGGACTTCAACTTGGAAAATTTTAGTAGCCATCTAGAATTTCGAACAATCCAATTCAGAATGTCGGCTTGTTTTGTGCATACAACACCAACCGGATAAAGCAACCTCGACCAAGTAAAATCCACTCGTCGTCTTGTCGTTGCTGTTGGGTTGATCGAGGGGAGTGGGAACACCACCATTATTGGGCCTCATGTTCCATGTTCGGTTCTGCCTCGAGAAAGGCCTTCTATCAAAGTTTTGTCCCGAATTGTGGTTCCTATCATAATTTTTCTCAAATGAAGTGCCAACATCACGGTTATCTCAGTTCTCTTGGCTGTCATGGTTAAGGTCAACTTGGATAGTCTTCTACAAAGCTTGTAGCTGGTTTTTTTGGTTTCTCAAATGCGTCATCTCCATGGAAATTTTCTTGATCATCTCCGTGAGTTCGTCAATCTGGTCCTTTTCCATGTTGTTTGGCTATGGAGCAACATTTAGGAGGAACACCGACTGAGCCACTAGTTGGTTTTGGTGAGTGGGAAAAAATTCAGACACTTGGAGATATGTCGATACTTGCTACTAGGGATGGACTTGCTATTGCTGGGGTAGTAGATAGTGAGGAACCAAAGGTGCTTGATTCATTGGCTATCCAGGGTGCAAAACTATAGGCAGTTGTGGTATCGGGTTCATGAGGGCGTCTGATGTTGCAAGGCTTGGGTAAGCCCCTGAATCTGTGCAGGATGTGCAATTTTCCCGAGAGAGGGAAATAGACTAGAGATATTATATCCCAAGTCCATACTAGAAATGATGGACTCTGAGTATGCATCTACCAATCTGGTGGGTGGTGGTCGCATCCTCTTTACTAACGCTGCAATAAGATTGTCCAATGCTGCATAATAGATTGGTGAAACTGCAACATCATTGAATACGTATGGGTCCTGCAATCGGGTATGTGTTCTATGAAATTGATCATTAAAGGAGCTGATCGGTTCGTTGACCTCTCTTTGAACTGATATAAAATGCTGATAAGACTCTGCAGGGCTGATTGGAGTTTTGAAATTCTACAGGAAAGCATTCTTTAGAAGGTCCCATGTGTTGATAGTTCCTACCGGTAAGTTGATGTACCAATAGAAGGCCTCCTCCTCCACAGAGTAGGGAAAGAGCCGACAAGCCACATTCTTGTATATGATTTGCATAGTCTTCAACACAATTTCAAAAATCTTGACATGCTCCTTAGATGTCCTCTGCAGATCCCGGGGATTGAACTTCGTGAAAAAACTCGCAGGATTCTTTGGCATGTCATGGTAGAGGTTGAAGGCCAAAGGAGATGGATAATTTCCCAACCACACCATTGGAGGGGGCAGTAGAGCTAGATGCGCCAGATTGGCTTGTTATTGTAGAGGGGCAACAACAGCTGATGAAACAACTTCCGGGAATGGGCTTGCGTTGGGCTGGAAGGCAACCTCTAGCCCTTGGGAAGCTGCAGCTTGGACAACTGTTTGGAGCGGGTGAGTAGGGGAAAATGCTGCCAAGGATGAAGGAGAAGACAATGGTGAATGGATAGAAGAGGAGGATGATGGTGAAAGTGAAATGGGCTGCTTGGATGAGTTGGAGATAGAGGCTTCCCCTTTCTTAGCTCTCTTAGCTCGGGTAGGGGGCTATAGCTCTTGAAACTCCCCTTTGTTCAGTGTAGACCTTAGTATTCTATTAAATCTCTGAGAGAAAAAAGACCCGATTCGATCCAGCTTAGCCCTTAAACACCCCTCCCTCTAGCACCAATTCTGTTGATGTGTTTTTAAGGCACTTCTCAACATAGACAATGCATAGGTGCATCACCTCTCTTGAAAGGAAATATTCAACAAGTTGCTGAAAATTACCCCAAGGTCTCTCGGGTGTCAGGTCATGACTTACATGGGATACCTCAATTGATTTCATTGTGATTTTGTTGAAAATCATAGGGCATACTTACATGAATTAAGCTAAAAAGGGGATCAAATCTGCAAATGTAGTTTTAAGATGGAAGAGTTGCTGTGCGTTCGCTGCAGGTTCAAACATCAATCTTGAACTCCATTTTATCATTGAATTTAGCTTTACAATGTGAAATGAACCTTACATAGGTTATTTGTTAAAAAAAGAAGAAGGAAAAGAGCAGGGAAGAGAGAAATTTTTTGGACCTACAACTACCGATGAACAATGATCATGGAGGCTTACACTGTGGACAATTTCCTTAAAATAGAATTTCACTTAACCAGAAATTTCACAATATCATGAAGTCTATGCTATTATCTAAGGACTTCAAATGTTTTATCGTTCATTCACCACACATATGCATGAACAAAGATAAGGTTCTAAAGGCAGCTTTAAAATCAAAGTCCAAGCTAACTTTGCACAACCATCTACCAACAAAAAATGACCAAAAATATGGATAAGGAAAGCATCAACACAACATAAATCTCCACAATCAAGAACAACATTACTAAATCTATCAAAGTTGACTAAAAGGAAACTAGAACAGAAAAATAAATCTAACTAAATATTTAACTTATGAGAGAAGAATCATGAAACATGAGAAGAAATCCAGAAATGCACCAAGATCAATGTATTTCTATTGCAATTTCTGCAACATGTCTTTACAACAGCTCAACTCTCTCCAAATGAGAGGAGGAGACCCCTATTTATAGTTTTCAAAAAGAAAAATGAGTGGCCAAGATTCAATTTACACTAGGGTTTCACCTACCCCTAAATATTTTATAATTTTAAATTACACTTTGTCCATATCCCTGTTTTGTCTTCTAGTGGCAACACTGTAACATTTTTGTCTTTTTACTGATTAATCTTTTCTGCAGCTACTCCTTTAGAAATTATTCATCAATAATAGGGTTACCTTCCTACTTCTTCAAAGTTGCATACTCCATGAACCTCAAGATCACCGGTCGAAACTTGTCAACCTCCATGATGTCGGATCTCAACACTTGGTAGCTCCATTCTTTGGAATTGTTAACAAGCTTTTCCCAGCCCTCCTCTTATTTAGCAACGTGGTCTCTGAATAGTTTGAATTGGGTGAAAGCTTGGGCAACAAAGCTTATAAAATCTATAGTAATCTAAGCTGACATCCCATCTTCCATTTGCTTTCGAAAGTGAGGCTTTATACTCTCTGGATTGATCCTGATAGTGGGCCCTTCATACCCCATCATCAGCTTCAAGTATCATTCCTTGGCTTCTTTGGCCCATTCAACATCGAGAGTTACTTGCTCAAGCACCTGTTCCAGACTTTCTTTTCGGTGATCTAAGTCTCATTTCCACACATCCATCAACCAATGGTCATCGTCCTTGAAGGCGAATTCCTTCTCACAAATCTCACTTGGCAGTTTGAGGATAGCCTCAATTTTTGGGTAAGCAACCCCATAATTCTTAAGGAACTCAATGTAGATTCATCTCGTACCTTCAAGAGATTTTTTTACTTCCAAGAACTTGTTTTTTGTTCGAACAACGAGATTGATACCTGTATTCTCAATATCCAAGACCTGCTGGAACCAATTTTTTGTGGTCTTGTCTAAGTTCTTTCTCTTTTCCAACTTTTTAATCCTCAAAGCACCAAAGACCAAAATCCCATTATTTGCAAAGACAATCTCAAAAGGCACAACCATAGAAAAGGGCCAAAAGACCAAGCAAAAGGGGGGGGTCCTCACTTTCAGTGGGGTGTGTGTGAAAAAATGCACAATAAGAATAGATAAGAAAATCAACATTGTAACAAACACCATACAACATAAGCTTAGCATATGGAATGGGAATGAAAACCCATGGTACATGGAAATAGGTGGAAGTTAATGTAAAAGGGGTAAAATAAATAGTGGACTTTGAGGTAGTTGCAATTAAAAAACCTTTGACTCATTTAATGCCCTTCTAGGAATTAGATGGTTTGTGAATGCCAATGGAGCTGTAGACTACTGAAAAGAGGAGATATCATTGGCTAAAACAAACAAGATAGTCCATATCCTACTATGAAAAAACCAAAATGAAACATACATAGAGGAGATAAATCTAGAGGAGTATAATGACTGACAATAAAAACCTATATACAATCTCGAAGCTACCAAATGACCATTTAGAAAATCCAAATTCAGAAAGGTGACACAACATATAGCTAGACAGTGAGGAAGTGCTATATGCTTGGATGCAGGAAGAATCCAAACTCTATTCCAAGAGAATTATTGGTTTCTACAAAATCTTTATGATTAGGAAATCATCAGAGAATGCTTCAAATTGTATCGTATTTATAGATAGTGCACTACACAATAGTTATGAAAACATACAAGACAATACAAAACTTGTATTTAAAAATAATTACCATATTAATCATATTTCGTGAGGAATATCACACATGAAATTACCCAAATATTCAAGATTGGGGATTTATTGTCATTCCTCACACAAATAGAAAGGATTTTTCAAAACGAGGAAACAAGATTGGACATACACTAATTTGTAATGTTGGATGTTGGTAAAATTCACAAAAAGATCATTTGACACATTGGGCAATATTCAGAATATAGATAAAAAAATATGTACCTCTCGAAGGAATGGGAATACAAGGAAATACAAAAATATAATGGACATATCACACTAGAGGAACAAATTACTATTTGTATTAACAAATGGAAGGACAACAATGAATATGACGATCAAATATACATACAATCATTTTACTATACACTCACATTGATGGTGCAATCTTGGTATATCAACCAAGAATAAAGAGGAGAAACTAACAATTGGGAAGAATTGACAAAATACATTATTCACACCTTTTAATTTCACAATGAAAATACAAACATACATAACACACTTATCAAAATAAAGAAAATCATATTTAGACCAGAAGAAACTCAAGAAGTAGCAATACCACAAACATCCACACTGCCACCAAAATCAAAAGGTATATGGAAATATATAAAATGGCTTGATAAAGAGATTAGATTATCAAAAATATGTTGTATAACTGTAGCATCGTAAATTGTCACCCTTGACAATTTCACACAATGTTTTGTTCCCTCTTAAGTAATTTGACCTAATTGAACACCTAATTTCCTAAATTATGCATTTTGTGGCCCATTTTATCATTTTTCAATAAATTGCAAGTACAAAAAAAATACATTCATTTAATACTTTTCCCTCGACTTTGTAATTCCCCAAAAAATAGGTTTGGGACATTGGCACCTAGGGTGCCTATGTCTCCCTATTTTGGCTCCAAACTTAAATGTGTCAGATGTGGCCTTTTATTATTTGAATTTCAAGTATCCATTGTCAAGATTTAATTTGGGAAAATTAGAATAATTACATATAAATACCTAGTATTTACATCATTTAGAATTTATCTAGCATTAAGAGCCAAAATTATTGTGAATAGAATTATCAAGCAAGTCAAGAGAATAATTTTTGAGATTTATTGAAGTAATTCAAGATCCAAGCATCATGTGAAAGTGTGTATGAATTTATCCATGATTATGTTATCATATTGTTTATGAAGACAAGCCATTGTATGTCTCCAATCAATTCAAGCAAGCAAGATCCAAGCCTTGAGGATATTTGTATGATTTCAATCCTTCAAGGAAGCCATTGAAGGGTGGTAAGTTTCAGTCCATTGTTGATTCATCATTCCTTTTAATCATTCAGCCCTATCCCTCAAAAGGATAGGTTTTCTATCATTGATATTGCCATTGTAGAAGTGGAAACACTAACATGGGGCTTGACTAAGGCAAGACCCTATATAGAACAACCCTTCCTCCCTCTTTAAATGTGCAGGTTTTAGGTCTAAATAAGATTGAGAGAAGTTTGAAGCTTAATTGTTCATTCTTGCATGCAAACCCTACATCTTGAAAACATACAAAAACTCACTTATCTTGACAACCGACGAAGATCTGACTGTGCGAAAAGTGGGAAATGAAATCTCTAGTCTGACTCCAAAGGATTATGAAAACATATCTAAATTTGTTCAACAAGGACATTGGTGCCCATAGAAATAATTTCCTCCAAAATCAAGCTCAAATTTGAACCACAAGTGCATAATGTCATGCTTATTCCATTTTTGTGGTCTAATTTCTTCTTTGACTTTCTAGATCTATTATTTTTGCATCAAAATAGTCATTTGCATACTTAGCCTGGTTGAATCATTATATTTCATCCTTAGGTCCATTTAAAATTTGGCCAAGGGTAGGTTGACTCACGATTCAAGTTTAAAGTCAATCTTATATCTTTTCCAAATCCATAAAACACCACAAACAATCCCCCTTTCTTTTAATGAAATGGGGAAAAGGTGTCAAACCCCAAAAATGGAGAATTTCCCCTAAAGGTGTGTTCCCTTTCCATCTGTTCCATTTTGGTGAACCTGACATGTTATCATTATTGCAAGAGTTTCACCCTTGGTCTCCTTGTGCTATGCAACGCGACACTTGGATTCATGACATGGCTTAACCATCTCCTATGGATCTTGGATCTTGTATAAATCTGGCGATTGTATCACACATTGACAAGTTGATCTTTTGGTGCAATGGCATCCGCCTATGTAACAAACATTATATATCTTCTGAAATCTGAAGCAATTCATCCTAGATCTACGTTTTGTATTGCATTACTTTGCATTGTTCACTTAGGCATTCATTTTTGCATCATAAAAGATATAAAAACTCAATTTTTTTGTATATCATATTGCATTACAGGTTGCAATAGGGTTTATTTTAGTTATTATAGCTCAATCTACATCTCAATTGCATTCACAAATATGCATTAGGTAATTTAAAGTTGAAAACAAACTTGAAAGTCTTAATTGCATTCATTTAGGTATCTTGCATATAGCTAAAAAAGTGAAAAATTGTATTGTTTTGTTTCAAAAAGCATATCAACATCATCATTTTCAGATTTTGGCATATTAGAATTAGTCACTTGTTGCATCTTGAATCTAGAAATTACATTTACAATTGTCTTTATTGCTTGAACATTTTGAAATTTTTGCACTTACATTCTTGCATTACATAATCTTAAATTGAGAAAATTCTAGAAGAACATTTATTGTTAGACCTATATACACATAGACACAAAAACCTTACATAGTATTAGAGACAATTAAAATTTGAATTTTGTAAAACCATGTCTAGGACATAGGTGCTTTGGGTGCCCTAGTTCTGCTTTTTTGGGATCATATTTCTCTAATAGATACCTCTCAAGATCCTCTGACCAGATCTACTCTCTGCTTTCGAGTTACCCAATGTATAAAATTTTAAACCTCATTGTAAGAATTATATTGTCATAATAGCTAAGTGTTTTGGCAAAATTTTGATTTCCTTGAAATCCTTGGTTGATGTTTCATGTTGTGTGTTTGGCAATGATCCTAGTTTAGATAATGACATTCATGTTCCTTCATCTCCCAATGTATATCTTCTTAATGAGGATATCTTGAGCCAAGAAGAGGAAATAATGAATGAATTCATAAACAATACACTATCTAGACTTGAAAATAATGTAGTCCTTTACCCTTCAAGGGAATGGCCTAATCACTCATATCAAAAATCAACACCACCTACCATACCACCACTTGAAATTTTTTCTACCTCACATAGAGAAAGTGATCTACAATTCATACCTCAACCAATACACATGAAAACATCTATTGGTAACAGTCACAAGGAAAACATACCAAAATCATCCTATGAGAACAAAGTTACAAACACACCTATTAACTTGGAATAATTCTATGGTCAAGGCTTTAGGATCTTGAGAAAACAAGGATGTGATATAAATAATGAACATGAAATCCATCCCCTTTTGGAACAAACACCATCCGGAGATACCAAAGGAATAGGTTACCAAGGTCCTCCACCTTTACATCAAACACTTTTTCCTACCAACCAAACCACGTAAAGTTCATGGTCCTAGTAAGAAGGGTGTGTTACATAACCCGCATCCTTTATCTAAGACTGGGCACACTTTAGCTACACTTCTAAACTTGGGATACATTACACTATCATCTATCTGAGAATGAAGAGATACAAAATGAAAGAACAAAAACACATCCTACTGTGTGTATCATAGAATATTTAAACACACTATTGATGAATGTGGTGCTTTGAAAAAAGTTATAAGATTTTGATCCATACAATTAAAAATTGACCGAACAATAGAATAACATATATAATTTTTTTCCTTGCCATGTGGTAGTCGTAGTATCACAACATGCTCACTATCATGCTTGGAGGTATAAACTAGGCTTTATGCAATCATATTTCATCTCATAAGGAGTGACATGCAATCATCCATTTGGGCTCATCTTTCTCCGTACATCCACACTAAAATTATATTTAGACCAGAAGAAAATCAGGAAGTAGCAATACCATAGACATCCACACTGCCACCAAAATCAAAAGGCATGTGGAAATATATATAATGGTTTGATAAAGATATTAAATTATCAAAAATATGTTGCATAACTATAGCGTCATAAATTGTCACCCTTGATAATTTCACACTATGTTTTTCTCCCCCTTAAGTAATTTGACCTAATTGAACACCTAATTTCCTAAATTATGCATTTTGTGGCCCATTTTATTTTGTGACAAATTTCAAGTATAAAACAAATATATTCATTTAATACTTTACCCCCAACTTTTTAATTCTCAAAAAATAGGTCTAAGACATTGGTGCCTATGGCACCTATGTCCCCTTTTTTGGCTACAAATTCAAATATGTTGAGGTGGCCTTTTATTATTTAATTTCAAGTATCCATTGTGCAGGTTTCAGGTTTGAAGAAGATTGAGAGAAGTTTTAAGGTCAATTATTCATTGTTGCATGCAAACCTTACATCTTGACAACATATGGAAACTCACTTACCTCGACAATTGACGAAGATATGATAGCGCAACAAGTGGGAAACCAAAGCTTTGATCTGGCTCCAAAGGACTACGAAAACATATCTAAATTTGGTCAACAAGGACATTGATGCCCTCAACAAAAACATCCTCCAAAATCAGGCCCAAATTTGAACCATAGGTGCTTAGTGTCCTACTTAGTCCATTTTTGTAGTCTAATTTCTTCTATGACTTTCCAGATCTATTGTTTTTGCATCAAAACAATCTTTGCATACTTAGCCTAGTTGAGTCATTATATTTCATCCATATGTCCATTTCAGACTTGGTCAAGGGTAGGTTGACTCACCATTCAAGTTGCAAGTCAATCTTATATCTTGTCAAAATCTATCAAACCCCACAATAATCCCCCTTTCTTTTATTGAAATAGGGAAAATGTCTCAAACCCCCATAAAGGTAGATTTCCCCTAAAGGTGTGTTCCCTTTCCATTTTTTCCAATAGCAAAGAAGGATGATGAGGATGTTAAGAATATAGATATAAAAATTCAACATGGGGAAGATGTAAGGCCTTTCTAATGTTCAAACAACTTGGTGTTTATGAGTGGACAGATAATTTAGAGGATAGGTTCCTAACTGAATAGTTCACCAAACCCTCACAAAGGCTTCATTTAATTATCAACCAAGGCTGGTAAGCTTTTGAAAATATTGAAACTATATGTGCATTCAAGGATCATAACTATGCTCTATATCGATGAAACATAGGTGGTCACACATGTATAGAAAATTGTAAAGGCTAGAAAGGACAATAAAATTTCAAATTAGAAAATAGGGGAATTAACATCAATGTGTTGCTTATGCGATGAGTACCTTCTGCTTAATGTTGTAACTACTAACTACTGCTTCTAAACTTTGCAACTAACTAATACTATTGAATTCTGACTCCTAACTTCTTTAGAGACTAACTCAACACAATATTACAAAGTGTTACTCATGGTGTAGAATATCATTCATGAAATTCACATACATACAAGTGAGAATTCAAATAAATAGATACAATAATGTAACATATAATCTAATACAAAAAATAAGATGGGTTGGAAATACCTCGAGTGGCCCTTGCTCAAGTTGTTGAACCCACAAGAGATATCAATTTCACACTTTTGATTATGTTAAAGAAGTTTGGAATGGAAGACTCCAAATTGGTATGCACTCCTATGGTGACTAGTTGTAAATTGAGCAAAGATGATGATTCACCTAAGGCTGATCAGAGCAAATATAGATCTATGATTGGTGGAATGCTATATCTAACTGCTACTAGATCATATATCATGCATGTAGTTTGTCTTGTAGCTAGATTTCAAGAAGATCTTAAAGTAACACATGTTGCAGTTGTGAAGAGAATATTCAGATATTTAAGAGGCACTCTAGATTATGGTTTGTGGTATCATAAGGATACTGATTTCACATTAAGTGCTTATACAAATGCAAATTGGGCTGGTTGTGTTGATGACAAGAAAAATACAAGTGGTGGTGCATTATTTCTTGGATGCAGATTGGTATCATGGTTAAGTAAGAAGCAAGATTCAATTTCCTTATCCATTACAGAGGCTGAATATATTGCAATAACATCTTGTTGTACACAAATTTTGTGGATGAGACATACATTGAAGGATATCATAGTAGTATATGATGAGCCTATTTCTATCTTTTGTGATAATACATGCAATTAGCATTTCAAAATATCTAGTGATGCATTTAAGGACAAAGCATATATCAATTAAGTATCTCTTTTTGAGAGAGAAGGTTATGGAGAATGAGGTGAAGCTTGAGTATGTACCTACAAAGGATTAGATTGCTGACATATTTACTAAGGCTCTTCCTAAAGATACTTTTGAGTATCTCTGAGAGAAGTTGGGGGTTATTTCCCCTCCTTTTAACTAGATGCATATGGAGATGCATTAGTCTAGTGGATTTATGGATCTATCTCTTTTCTGGATTGACGTTAGTGGCTACCTCTTAGGGGGAGTAGGTAGTGTCACATGTTATCATTGAATTGATGAGTTGTTTGGGTGTACTCCTAAGGGGGAATATTTAGAGCAAGTATTTTGGTTCAATGTCAAAGGGGAGAACAATGTAAAACTTTTTGTCTTTTGCCATTGATGTCAAAGGGGGAGAGAGAATCACGTGAAAAATTTCATCTACTTAGGGGGAGAGAGAATCATGTGAAAAAGTGAGAAATTTGTGTATATTGTCTAATCATTATTGTCAAAAGAGAGATAATCTTGTAAGGGAGAGAGTGTGTAGGAATATTGTGTAGGCTATCTAATTTAAAAAAGAGAGAGGAGAGTGTGTATGTTGTGTCTGATGGTTTTTCACATCTTGTGTTGCCATCAATGACAAAGGGGGACATTGTTGCAAGTATGAAGGTGTTGTCATTTATTTCAATAGGAAGTCTACTAATTGATGTTTTCATTGATTCCAACTATGTGTTAAGGAAGTTGTTGCATGATGATGTGGAGGATATTAAGAAAATTGTGAAAAAGAGGTTGTTGCAGGCTATGCATGTGTAGTTGAGATATTGAGGAAGTGTTGTGAGTACATGGAGCTATATTTTTGTTACAATGTATGAAGATGAGTTGGAACAATGTAATGAGTTATGATGATGTCTTTGGTACTTGGTTTCCAAGTGCTTTTGAGAAAATTTGATAGATAGATAAAACAATGTTGTGCAAGTGTGTGCTCTAGTATTGTGCTTTATGTTTCTTATGTGTTGAGGATCTGTCTATGTGAATCCAGTATGTTGTTCAAGGTTGTCATAGGTTGCTATATTCAAAATTTTGGTTTTTGGATTTGTTGTATAGAGAGATATTTTCACCAATATGTGAACCATTTTTTCAATGATGTTTTCTATGGTTTCGGAGAAATTTATTTGCTCTGCATTTCTCCGTTGTTTGGATTTAGGTTGTGTGGACTTGGGAAGTTTTTTATAATGTTTGTATCTTTCAATATTCACGTTTTCACTTGATTTGGTACAATACAAAGTGTGTTTCATATGTCAATGTGTGAATAAGGTTTACCAATTGTTCTGAGTTGAAGCATTTGTATGATGCGAGTTTGAATAAAGTCTTTGATGAATCTCAAGAGATTCAAAGATCATTCTAGATCATGTTCAAGTGAATTTTGTTGTCTGGAAGATTTAGATTGATTTAAGGAAGCATGTGCTTAATGTTTATGGTGTTTAGCACAAGTATTGGTTGACCCTGTGTTAACACTACATGCAAAGTTTATAGAAGTGTGTTGGGATATATTTGGGTCTTAATTAAGGATTTATATTGGGTAACCTTCATTCCTATCCACCGCGGGAATGTTTAGGTGCCAACCTAATTTGAATTTGTAAGTGTAACAAATAGTTATCAACATTGGAGAAGGTTTTCAAGGTTGAGGTTGATTTAAATAAGAGTGGTGATGTTGTGAGATGAAAGAGAGAAGCAAGATAGATGTGATATCAATGTGAGTGATGTATGTGATGCAAATTTGAGAAGAGCAGTGTGAATTTCAAGTATTGGACTCCTAAAGACAGTGAGCTAAAGGTATCTGAAATATTTCATGCAAGGCCACAAGATTGTTGGAGCATTTGTGGTGGATTCCTTGTTGCATGAGAAAGTGTTCTCTGTGTAACATTTCTCTTTTATCTTCTTGTGTTCTTTTTGTGGCAGTGAGCCCTGGCTGTGAGCCTTTTTGGATAGTACATCCTATTCTAGTAGTGATCCCTTGTACCAGTTTTGCAATTCCTTATATCCTCACTATGGTTTTTCCTTCATTGGGTTTTCCACGTAAATCTGGTGTTCTCTTGTGTATGGTGTTGTTATTTTATTTTTTGTTATTTACATTTCATGTTTAATCACTTTAACAAAATAAGGGTTTAATGAATGCATGTAGATCTAATTACTATTGAGGGTTTTGATGTTTTAATTTGCTACAACTGATTCACCCCCCTCTCAGTTGTCTTGTCCATTCAACAACATAATGGTGCAAAAAAAATCTCACAGTTAAGCTTAGAAGGCATACCAACCTATAAATTGATATTAAACTTGATAAGATTCAAAGAAAGAAAATTTTTGAGGGGGTGTGGAGGAAAGAGGCACAAGTTACAAAAACCACAATAAAAAACCATACAATTGTATGGATACATACGACTCCATACAATTGTACAATTTTGATACCATTGTTGCTCCAAAAATTAGAATCTTTGTAAGGAATGTTCACCTTGTGCAAGCCCGACATCCTAATACAACAATGAAAACAAGTTTTTTATTGTTTGTTAGTACAATTTACAAGGCTTATGTCAACAAAGGCCTACTATAGGTTTTGAGAAAGGTTTAGAGCCCTTGTCTTTTGAGCAAGGTGAGTTAAAGCCCCTAGTCCCATGGGGAGGGAAGCCCATGGTCGCCCCTAGCCTAAGCGAGCTATACCCTATGACCATTTTGCCATCCATAACACCACCTTTGAGCCACATAATTTTCACTTCTACTTAGTTAGTGTCTACCCAAATAGTGCTTGCATCTTGTTTTTTTAATCCTTAAAGGAACTATTATGTTCAAGAGACACAAATTGGGCATACAATGTCATATTTTTGTAAATAAATAAGCATTGAAATGTCGGTTTTGTGTACTTTGCAACCATATATCTAATTTTCCATGATTCTTTTGCAAGTTATTGTTTCAATTTGAAGTCATTTTTTTGTTCGAACTTGTACTTTGAATATTCTACAAAATATGTGGAATTTTTTAATATTTTGAGGGTTACAATTTCACATATTTTTATATGTAATATGTATACGAGAAGTCTATCATTTTAAATCATGGGTTTTTCAATTCATCCTTTTGTAAACACCTTGAATAAATGAAATTATAAGTATTGGCAAGACAACATCTTGAAACATGTCAGGAGGCTTCATCTCTTGCCCAATCCCTATAGACTTATCCCTTAACTACATACACCTGATCAAAAAATAATGGGGAAACAAAAATAATCATGTCCTTGGATTGATTGGTATCAATGTTAATTTTGACACTTTGTTCCATCTCGAATATTGAGGACCCACACACTCTTTGGACCAAAATTTGAGAGATCATTGAAAACCCACATCACTCTCCATTCCCAAATGATCTTGTTATGGATATTATTGTGCCCTTTGATGATTGTGATAACCTACTAAATAATGATGATGCCAAAGAGCAACTTGATTATTTAGCGGGCATTGATAATTGTGATGAAATTGAGGCTTTTAATAATTCTCCTTCTCCTTCTAGAGATATATGTATTGGCTATTTGGATTATATGAATTTTAATCTAAACTGAAAAATGTCATCTTCTTGATTTCTAGCATTGCCAAAATCATCTCTAAAAGTTCATATTTAGACATCTTGTGTGGAAACATCATCATGGGATGGCCAATATAGTTGGAAGACATACATTAAGATCACATGATCTTCATCACTTATTGCTTTGTGATTATTTGCAACTAGTACATCATAGTCTTCCAAATTTGGTACATTAAGATCTTGACAAATATTATAAATTTATTTTGTGAGTCTCGCCTTAAAAATTTGACACACTTGAGAACATCCATCTCCTCTTTGATGAAAATATACTTGTTTTCATATCATCTTTGTCTTTGGATCTTGTTTTGCATTCAATAGTAAATGGGATTGAATTGCCACTTTTTTTTCATTTATTGGGCATGTACCTAATTTGATTGTAGCATACTTTCATACCAGCATGGTGGCACTTGAGAAAATTTCAAAGACAACATAAACATAATCATACATCACAATATTCCTTTCTTTATGGAATGACATATTGCATCTATACTTGTTTTTGTTTCATATTAAGGTCTATTCACACTTATATACTAAGTTGCTTGTCATTTATTTTGTGGCTCATATCAAAGGATTAAAATAGTTGTCATGGTCTTAATTTTTCTAAAGGTTTTTGTTATCACCTAGACTATGCACCCTATTGAACCTTGAACCCAACTATCTTGTGAAACATGGGATGACCCCTCGAGTTGTGGGATTCACGAAACTTGAGGTCAACCTCTAATTAAAGGGTGGCTTCCCCTTGGTAAATCAACTAAAAACTAACTCTAACTAAAGATCCTTGTTGGGAAAAGAGATAAGAAAAAATGATAATTTGAAACTAAAATAGAAAATGAAGGTGATACACCAAATACAAAATATTTCTACTTCCTTTTAGCAACACAACTTATGAATCTCAATCTAAAGCTTCACATAGTAATTTGCAACAATAATTTAGAGGAAAACTTAAAACAACAACAATCAAAGAGCATAGAACTCACAATAATACCTGCTTTTCTTTCGTACATAGAGAAAAATGAAACAAGTAGAGGCAAAGATAATGATCTTTCATTCACTAAAGGATGCTACAATGACTCTTTAATGAAAAAACAGTAAAATATTACATCACAAGCATATAATCAACCATTATTTCAAAGTGAAACAAGGTTGAAGGTGCAATCAATGAATAAAATTACATAAGTAAAGACCTAATTTTGACTAAAAAAATTCAAGGATAGAATGCCACTTTGTAAAATAATTTTTTTCAATCATTTGCTCTAATGTCCCTTTTTCTAAAAATAATAGTTACTATTTTTAGTAAACACAGTTTTCAAAGTTGCCAATTAGGAGATGCAGATAAATTGGTTAATTTAGAGTTTCATGAAAAATTTATTAAATCAATTTTGGGGGATAAATTAATATTTATTTTTATTTTATCTTGGAGCATTTTTTGGATAAGAAAATTAGATTTAATTGCTTTTGACAATAGTTGTTATAAAAGAAAATGTTTTTGGTAAATGGCTAATTTATAGGAGGCCAATTTGGAAAAGGAGTTACAAAATCATGAGAGGAAAGATTTCGTTTTAGAGTTAAACTCATATAAAATACAATTTATGTTGGAAGATGAATTACTCTAAGGGGGCGGGGGGGGGGGGATAGGGGGTGGCAGGGTGAATTAGAGTAATGTACAGGTTTTCAAACTTATAACTTCATGAGAAAATTAAACAATAACCTTGAGACAACTTTATGAAACCTCTTCACTTGCAAAAATAAATCTAACACAACAAAGAAATTTTAGCAGAATGACAGATTGACAAAAGACTTACATAACAATGTCAAAGCATGATATTGATTGTTAATGTAAACTTGATTGAACAGTTCCTTTTAATGCTTTATTTCCACAAGACTTCATGTAAATTTTGAACACTTTTATAACATAATGAAATATTTAGACAAGTATCAAATCATTGCATGAATTGTATTGAAAAATGACATAATGAAAAACATTAACACTTAAGCACATAGGATGAAACACAAATGCATAAATTTCACCACATAACACATTATTTTCTTGAGTGGGAAAACCCTCTTGGGGTATAAAAAACCACTTGTAAATTGATATTTTTATTCATTCAAAAGAGCACCAACTCTGTTACAATGGTGGAGCACCAACTCAACACCAAAAATTCTAAAGTGCCAACTTCAATAGGAGCACCAACCCCCTTTAACATATCACAGATACAACATCCTATTAGAACCCTAAATTGAAGATTTTGCAACTCTAGAATTACAATAGAAGACTGTGTAAATATTTCAATAAGCACACTGAAGAATGTTGTGCATCAACATCTTCTTTTTCAAAATATCTGAGATTCAATGTCTTTCAATGTAAACCCAGTTTCTTGTCACTGTAAAGAAAACTTTCGATGTTTCACAAAATCATAAACTCTTCTTCTCTATATCACACAATAAAAACATGGAATCATCTTTTTAAAGCCACTGTAAATGAGCAGTTACAAAAATGGTAAGCCATCTCAGGTTAGGGTTACCTGAACTTTCAACTAACTTGAGCAAGCAGAGCCAAGTAACAAATTTATAATGAAATTGCCGGAAATCACATGAGGGTTTTCATAATACCCAATGAAAGAAAACCCTTATTAACCACATAAATCATCACTTTCAAATAATAGACTAAAAAAAAGTTTTATTCTTTGTTCTTTTTTAAAAACAAATAATATAGATCTCATTAACCAATTGTTCAAGGCAAAAATTGAAAGAATGCAAAGGTTGTTTTTCTTTTACCTGTTCACGGTGGGTGAAAATGAAACACATACCAAAAGACACTGTTGAAGACCATCAAAACTGTCCAGTTGAAAGATAAACCAACTACCTCAGTCAACACTCTAACTCCTTCCACGGTCGAGCTCAGAAATATGCTAACACATTTGCATGGTGGCGGTTAGGGTTTCGCATGTTTTCACAATAAACTTTTCCCTAAAATTTTCTCTTTACCTTTTGTTCTCAAAGACTTTCAAGAACTTTTAAGTTTTACATAATGATATGAAATCCAGAAATGATATTAATCATCATTTAAAATCCGTAGTCATCATCACACAATGTAGGTGTCACTGCCAAGTCAACCTATCCACATGTTCACTAATGTCCACGTGAGTCATGAAGACCTCAAAGTCATTCTCTGCTCTCGACTGTCCAAGACAGTATTCTATAACTTATGATTAGGCCGATACAAATTATCATATGCCAATATGATACCCAATGTCGACTATCAAAGCCATAATGCAATTTGACCAACAATAGACATTTCAAGGTAACCGGTGGTCAAAAATAAATATTCTATGTAAATAATGCTTGACAAAACTCTCACAAATGCCAAAATAATGTGAGAAGTAAATATATCACAAATGGCTTATGTAAAGTTATTAATTAAAATTTCAAAATAAATGAACCATACAACCTCTCATAATGAAAATGTGCCACCATTCATTCAATCTGAATCAAAAAACCTGTAGCATGTTCATCAATTGAGCCTTCCATGATTCTAGAATAATCCTATGAAACTTTTTCCAAACAACCATATATCACTGAAACTTGATCATGAACTACACATGTATCCAAAAGATTAGTCCAACCAAAAATTGTATCATAATGATAGCATAGAAACAGAGCCAAAAGAATACAACTAAACTGAGCCAAATGATATGAAATCATAGAGAATAATAATGCCAAGCATTAGTCAATTTGAATTGAATGTTATCCCTGCTGAATATGCAAGTGGCAAATAAAATCAGCTGTGTAAAGCATCATAGGCCACGAAGATCAAACCATCAAACCATCACGAGTCATCAACATGTAAATATGTCACATCACTATGTGTAGATGTAAGTAAATCTCAATCAAACTAGGAGCCTAAAACTAAGAAAATTCTAAGTGTAAGAATTCTACTCAAAATTCTAAGTCAGATTTATTTTTCTAATGCTGAATGTGCTGATTGTAGAACATTAATAATTTTGATGTTTGCATATCAATGAGGGAACTGCCATTTATATGTTTGGAGACCCACCTCTAAGAGACACATCTCATGAGAGGACGTGTCCCTTTGGGTGCATGGGTTCTAAAGGAAAACCGATTAACAATCGGTTAACATCTTTAACATATATGTAGACTTCTACATGTGGCGGATAATATAAGAGTTCCGATTTATATATAAATGCAGATTTAATCATCATTTATTATTTCAATTTTATACATGCTTATAAATTCGATTTACTTATTTTCCAAAAATATTTATAAGGAGAGTAATCTGATCACATATAAATGATGATGATGCTTTTAGCAATCATCATTTATATCTGACCAAAGCTATCATCCTTCAACACTCCCTCTTAGCTAGGGAAGATATTTCAAATCAAATAAGTAGGGATATCACCTTCACACGTGATATCGAAGATATGATATGATATCTTAATATTGTCAAGTCACATGACATTCTTCATAACACATCTTTATTATGGTATGTGCACTTACATCAAGTCACATGATGCCTACCATAATTCATGGCATATCCACATATATAAATATCCACCATGATTATCTCTTAAGGATCACAATGATCTTCAGATGACATCAAGTCCCATGATATCCATCAAAGTGTCCAAGAGATACTATCATGACATGTCCACAGATATCAAGTCACATGATATCTGTAATGATAGTTTATCACTGTAGAGTTATCACTTTACAATGTCAAATACAAGTGTTCATTATTAGAAAGATCATCACCTTTCAATAATGTACATAGGGGGAGTAGGCCCATAAGGTCATGGAGTCACACACATGACAAAAGAGTCTACACATTAAACATCTTTATATATTAGTATAATTTATAAACAATTTGTATTTCAAACATAAATATCAAATTACATTTCAACCATACCAAGTTTCTTCATGAAGTGCTCTACCTTGATTTGGGAGAGAGGCTTGGTGAGAATGTCTGCAGTTTGATCATTTGTACTAACATACTCCAACTGGATCACTTTCCTTTCCGCCATATCTCTTACATAATGATAGGGGATCTCAATGTGCTTAGATCTATCATGGAAGACAAGATTTATAGAGAGTTTGATGCAACTCTGATTATCACAATGAATAATTATAGGATTCAAGGGCTCACCAAAGAGTCCCACAAGCAATTTACGAAGCCAAATTGCTTCTCTTGCTCCCATAGAGGCTGCAATGTATTCAACTTCTGTTGAGCTTTGTGCAACTGAAGACTGTTTTCAACAAATCCAAGAGATCATAGCCGATCCTAAACTGAAGCAACATCCTGATGTGCTTTTCTGATTGGTTACACTTCCAGCCCAATCTGAATCAGAGTACCCATGTAGATCTAGTTGGTCATTCTTGTAAAGAAGACCATATCCAATAGTGCCTTGAAGATATCTCAAAATATGTTTCACAGCCATTAGGTGAATTTCTTTTGGCTCACACATGAATTGGCTGAGAACATTCACTGCATAGAAAATATCAGGTCTGGTGTTAACCAGATACATCAAGGATCCAATCATCTGTCTATAAAGGGTTGGCTTTGCACACTTGGATTCTCCTGCAGCTTCATTCAGTTTGTGAAGGTTAGTTTCCATAGGTGTAGACATCGGTCTACAATCCAACATTCTAATCTCTTTAGAATATCAATAGTATAATTCCATTGGTTTAGTATAATGCCCTTTGATTTCTGCCATACTTCCAAACCTAGGAAGTAGTGTAGAATGCCCAAGTCTTTCATGTCAAATTCAAAAATTAGATCATGCTTTCCTTGAGCAATGAGGTGATCTTCTCCTGTTATCAATAGGTCATCAACATATAAAATAATTATTAGCATATCACCTTTGATTACCTTGAAGTAGAGATTGGAGTCAACATCATTCTTGGAAAATCCTAGTCCCAAGAGATAGCTGTCAATTCTTTCATACCAGACCCTGGGAGCCTGTTTAAGTCCATAAAGGGCTTTCTTCAGTCTGCACACATGTGAGTCAGGTTTATGTATCACAAAACCTTCAGGCTGTTCTAGATAGACTTCCTCTTCAATGGCTCCATTCAGGAAGGCAGTTTTCACATCCATTTGATGGATCTTCCAGCCTTTAGCTACAACAATGGCTAACACTGATCTCACCGAAGTGTAGCGGGCAACAAGTGCAAATGTTTCTTCATAATCAATGCCTTCCTTTTGAGAAAAAACATCTTGCCACAAAACGTGCTTTATTTTTTTCTATACTGCAATCAACAGCATGCTCGATTTTAAAGAGCCATTTGGAAGAGACAACAAGTTTCTCTTCCGGTCTAGACACTATATCCCATACATCATTCTTTAGAATGGATTGATATTCCTCCGTCATTGCATCCTTCCATGCTTGATGTCTGAAGGCTTCTGTAACATTGATAGGTTCTGAGTTTATGATGTTCATTAGAGCAACATATCTAGAGAACCGTTTGGGTCTTTTACTTTCCTTGAACGTTCCTTTGGGTGCTGCATGATCCTCAACTTCTTTAATCATCTTTCTAGCCCAAAGTGGCCTCTTTCTGCCATTGTCATTTGTATTCTCTTTTGAAGTAGAAGGAAGCTCATGTGGCATTTCCTTAGGATGCTCCCTCTGAATCTCAGGAGCAGGTTCCATTTCAGGTACTCTAGGGGAATAGGTTTCTATCTCACTAGAACTTCTTGCCCTCTTGAATGCAATGTCTTCTTCAAAGATGACATCTCGACTCAATTCAATTTGTTTTTGCCTGGGTATGAATATCCTGTAGGCTTTGGAGGTTTCACTATAACCCACAAATACCCCCTTCTTTTCGAAAGGTTCTAGTTTGAATCTCTTCTCTTTGGGCACACGCATTTAGATAGGACAACCAAAAATCCTAAAATGACTAATGTCAGGTTTTATGCTAGTAAAGGCTTCTTCAAGAGTTTTGCTATCAAGATGAGAATGAGGACATCTATTTTGGATATAGACAACAGTCCTAGAGGCTTCTACCTAGAAAGAAGTTTCAATGTTTTGGTCAAGCAACATTGCCTTAGCAACTTCTACAATGGTTCTATTTTTTCTTTCAACAACCCCATTTTGTTGAGGGTTGTAGGCAACTGTGAACTCCCTCTTAATTCAAGCACTCGTGTAGAATTCCTTAAAAATTTTAGAGGTGTATTCTTTCCCATTGTCTGTCAAGGTTTTAATTTTCTTCCCAGAGAAGTTTTCAGTAAGGGCTTTGAACTCTTTGAACCTTTTGAGGATTTCTATTGACTCTTTACACTTAAGGAAATATATCCAGGTTTTCCTAGAGAAGTCATCTATAAATATGACATAGTACATAAATCTTGATTTAGAGGGTACATACATGGGTCCACATAAGTCTGAGTGACCCAGTTCTAACACATTTAGGGTTTTTCTCAAACTATTGGGAAAGGATCCCTTTGTATTCTTTCCTAAGGCACAACCTTTACAAGTTCCTTCATGAGATGGTTTTAACTTAGGTAAGCCTGTTACAAGTTTTTCCATAGAAGGTAGGGCACGAAAATGAAGGTGTCCTAATCTTCTATGCCAAATCTCATTTGACTCAAAGGTGTCAAGGGTAAGGGCTTGTTTAACTTCAATGCATAGTTTGTAAAGGTACCCTTGTCTTACACCTGTGGTTTGGGCTTTCTTGATAGTTGAGTTCTTAGGCCATGCTAGAACTTTCCCATCCATAAAGGTAACTCTATATCCATTGTCTTCAAGGGAAAATATGGATATTAGATTCCTCTTTATTCCAGGTACAAATAAGACTCCAGTGAGTTGAAGAGAAAGACCAAATTTCAGTTTGATGGAGCAAGTTCCAACCCCTTTTACAGGGTGTGTAGAATCATCCCCAATGGTTACTTCTTCATTGGTATTTTTAGTCATAGTGTCTAGGTGTTCTCTAAATCCTATGATATGTCTAGAGGAACCACTATCAATTACCTAGTTGTGGGTGTTGTTAGATACTTGACTAGATAAGGTTGTATAGAACACAAAGTTCTCAGATTCATGATTTGAATTTGTCTTTCCTACATTGGCAAAAGATGCTAGTTGCTTTGATCTGTCAGGGCACTTCATTCCATAGTGGCCATATTGATCACATATAAAGCATTGCACTTGAGAGATGTCTTTCTTCTTAGAAGATCCCTTTCCATTGGAATTTCTCTTTCTTTTAAAAGATCCTCTCTTGTAAGAGTTTTTCTTATTCCTTTTATTAGACGATGTGTTGAGTACATGAATGTCTTCATCTATGTTCTTCTGTTTATTTTCTTTTGTGGAGAGCCTTGTTTCTTCTTGAAGGCAATTAGTTCTTAGCCTATCAAACTTAGGGAGTTTAGATCTTGCACTTATTCCTTGAAAAAATGACTCCCATGAGTTTGGTAGGCCTCCTAATGCAATTAGAGTTAACTCTTTGCTATCAATCTGATATCCAATTGTGGATAATTGATCCCTTAGTTCAATGATCCTCATGAAGTATGCATTAATGGACTCTCCTTTGTTTATTTGAGCATTGTTGAATGCAAGAGTCCTACTGGTGTTTTTGATATCATAGGTACTCTTAAGAGATTTGAACATATGATATGCAGTTTCATGTTTTGCTAGGATGGGCACTATATGATCCCTAACCACATCTACTAAGATTTTCATGGCTTTTTCATTGTTTTCAATCCATTGAGTTTTCTCAAGATCAACCTATGGTTCCTTTTTATTTTCTCTCACAAGTGAGTCTAATTTATTCTCTTTAAGGATCATCATGATTCTAAATTTCCATGATGTGAAGTTGTCTTCTCTTGCAAGACCATCTTCAAATCTGATCACACTTGACATTATGAAGAATGTGATGTGAATTCGATTTTAGAAAATACGATTTTTGCTAGAGCAATATGATATTTAGATTTGATTTGGATTCACACAACTTGGCTTTGATACCATGTAGATGTAATCGAATCTCAATCAGACTAGGAGCCTAAAACTAAGAAAACTCTAAGTGTAAGAATTCTACTCAAAATTCTAAGTCGGATTTATTTTTCTAATGCTGAATGTGCTGATTGCAGAACATTAATACTTTTGATGTTTGCATATCAATGAGGGAACTGCCATTTATATGTTTCGAGACCCGCCTCTAGGAGATGCGTCTCATGAGAGGATGTGTCTCAACAAGTGGAGACACATCCACTCATGGACGTGTCCCTTTGGGCGCGCGGGTTCTAAAGGAAAATGGATTAACAATCGGTTAACATCTTTAACATATATGTAGACTTCTACATGTGGCAGATAATATAAGAGTTCCGATTTATATATAAATGTAGATTTAATCATCATTTATTATTTTGATTTTATACATGCTTATAAATTCGATTTACTTATTTTCCAGAAATATTTATAAGGAGAGTAATGTGATCACATATAAATGATGATGATGCTTTCAACAATCATTATTTATATCTGAGTGAAGCTATGATCCTTCAACACTATGAACCAACTGTAAACAACATGTGATTGCATTAGTGTGAATCACATAATACGAAAGCATTGTATCAAACCAGTTTGACATCAAAGACAAATATGTCACAAAGAGAAAGTCAACAATTTATTGCTTTTTTGAAATTATTCTTGCATATTTTCCTTCACAAGTTTTTGTTTTCTTCTAAGGCTGGGAAACTGAAGAAGAAATAATCTCTAAGGTTGGTAAACCAAGGAGATTGAGGCTTGAAGGCAGTGGTTATAATAGTCTCCAGGAGCAGTTTCACACAAAAATTGCCAATGTCCTGAACAATTGAAGTTTATTCCGTAATTTGGTATTTTGTTTGCAGGTGGAAGTGTGATATTTGGGGTTTGAGTGATTTATTTGTTGCAAATGTTAATGATAGATATATGGATGTGGTTTTATTGATATTTCACATTATTTGATGTTATTTTATTATAATAAATCTTGGTGTGGAGTTTGGAGAGTTTCCCTCCAGTTTGGGTAAAGTTTACTGTGTGTTTGGGCTTCATATTTGCTCTTTGTTTTGAGCAAAGTTGTAGCAGATGTATATTACTGTCAGCAGTTGTATGCAATAGAAATAATAATGTATTCCCATGTTAAAATTCAGTATAATAAATTCTCTTTTGGTTGCTTCAATTTTTTGGTTATTTAATGGTGTTTTTGAAGCAATTTCTTGGATACCCAATTTCTTAAATCTGATTTAAATTGCAGCAAGTTGTGGGTATTGTTTTCTATAGTAAATGGTTGCATATTAATGTCAAGAACATGTATTGAAACAAGGTGTTTCATTCATAAAAAAATAATTAAAAAAACAAAAATAAGAGTTTATGTTGCAATTTCATTTTACTCAATTTCATATTTTGGGTGTATGAGAAAAATCATTGTGTAGAATTGAAATTAATTTAAAGAGAATATTACAGTGGTATCAGAGCTATGATCTTGCCAGCCTGTAGGGTAAATTAAGTTTGTTGTGTAAATCATGGGTTTCTTCGAAAAAATGTTTAAGAGTAGGAGATCGATATAGTCAGACAATGTAAAAAGGTTTTCTAAATGGTATAAAGAGTACCTATTTCTCACAAAAGATGAAAAGATTTCTCTTACATTTTTTGAATACTTAGAACTCAAAGGAAGAACTATTCCTCGAGATAAGATGATCATCAAATTCTTTGAGGAGTTTCAAATTTTTTTTGAAGATTTCAGGACTAAAGAATTGTTTTATGAGTTCTTCATATGGGCTAGAGAGGAGGAAGAACTTGAGCAAGAGGAGATTAGTAAGCTAAAATCAAAGCCACAAAATATTTCTAAGGAAGAAGACTTGGTAGATTCTAAGGAGCATAATGAAAATGAAGGATTTAATATGGAAAAGGCTACACATACCAAAAATCAAGAAGAACAAAAAGATTGCATCCACCCAGTTGAAGGTAAAAATATCTTGGTTGAAAATTTTAATCCAATTTCTGAAAATAATTTAGTTCAATCTAACGTTGATGAAGATAAAGATAAGGAGAAAATTTGTAACAAGGGAAAAAAATGAGGAATCAACTTTACATCTTGAAGATGTATGCTAGAAATTGGATCCAGAGTTGTCTAAGGATAATCTACTAGGAAGCCATATTGATGTGCATGAATTCTTGTAGGATATTGTAGATGACTCCTTTCCTATTGATAAATTTTATTTTGAGCATTATAGCAATGTAGTATATCTTTCAAGGAAATGCATATCAACAAGAAGAGATACAGGGTGGAAAGGAAATCATTCTACTCAATTATTAAATATCTCAAAAATAATGTTGTGGGATCTAGGCACTTTGTACATAACCAACATGCAAGTTGAACTCAGATGTGAGGAACTCACAATAAGGAGACATGCACTTTCCACGGTGCATTCAAATAATCTAAATGCAAAGGTGGATAAAAATGTTTTCAGCCTTAGAGTAGCACAGTGGAAGCATGGAGATATATCCATGGAAATCAATTCCAAAGAGGAGGATGAACTCTTAGTTTGTAGCCCAAGGTATAGAAATGAATTTCAAATTTCAGATTTTTTGCCTATTTCCATGCAAATACAAAAAATTTATCATTAAGAAAGGAATGAGAAATTAAGTGATAAAGTAAGGGGCACAATTTATAGCTTAGAGGATGTGGGCTCTTGCTTTCATGTTTCAAATTTTCCTAGCATTTGGTATCACATGGAATCCTTACTGCATACTAACTACTTTGTGAAGAATCAATGTGCACAACATATAGAAGATTCATGCGATTCAGGTATCACTATTGAAGAAAAATTTATAGGTGATAGCTAGGAGAAGGTGACCAACTTGAGATGCTTGAAACTTGGTCATGGTAGGAATAGTTGGTTTCATTTGAAGATTCAAAATTTTGTGAATAAATATCCTTTGGTGTTTTGGATCTCAAGCTACCCACAAGATGGAGGATTCAGGAAGAAGATACCACAAAATTATAACATCCTAAAGGGAAGAATATTGTTTCTCATTTAGAGTGAACAATGGGTTGATAAGGACTTCTATACCATGAGTTTAGGAGCAACAATGAATTGCATCATCCATATTCTTGACCAACATGGGAATGCAACCTTTGAGGCTTTTGACAATAATATGGAGGTAATGAATTCATGCTTTGAGTTTTACATTTCTATTTTATCACATCCCTTAGTAGAGCATGGTGTTTTAATGGACGATACTGGGGGAGCAAGTTTTTGGGTTTGGAAGAATATGTTAGCTATGACATTCTCTAGTGAGCCTCAAATTTTCTTTCCATTACTTACAAGTCAACAGAGAAGATTTTTCAAATGTGTGCTCCTAAGCACTTCTATGAAGATATTTCAACATACCATTCATATTGCATCAAATGTCTATTGGGCTTCCTTAATGCAAATGTTGGGCTCCATTCAATTTGAGAGAAAGAAGTTGACATATTCTACACTATGTGAGGAGGAGTTTCAAGATGTCTTAATTAAGGGGCATTCACATGAGAAAGCACATCAATGGAAGCAACTCAATGAAGGTAGTAATTCTATTAATACCATGCATCTCAAGGGTTCATGCAGAAGAATTTTAATCCAAACAAATAAAGAAGCTTCTACATTGATGGGAAGAACACAAGAACCTTTGGTTAGGCTTGAGAAGGTAACCATCTCATGTTATGTTATGTTATTTTCATTTCCAATTTCTTACAACCATTGTCTACATGATGTGATGTTGTAGAAAATGGATTTTTTTTGGTTATGATATAAAGGATTAGCTCCATGAAATTTGAAAGTATGGAGAGCAAAGGTTCAAGAAATGTTTCCAAATTCTTCTCAAAGCCACTTATCTTGTTGAAGAAAATAGTTTGAGTTGTTGATTTCAAATAATTTTAGAGGTGTGAAGATGTTTGTGAAGATAATTTCAAACCCCATTTGGCTGCTCACTAATACAACATTAGTCCTATTGATGACTATTACTCATGTTTGCCATTATTGTAGTTGTTATATTAGTTACATGTTGCTGATTTTGATAAATTTAGTTATGAACAATATATTTATGTGTTGGAAGGATGTATATTTGCATGATAATGTTCAATTAAGGGCTGCATCATTAGTGAACATTAATCCATCCATCATAACTCTAATTTGGCGGAGATACAAAGAAGTTTGTCTAGTAGTGCAATATGTATGTGTTGCCTACATGTTTCCAATGAAGTGTGAAGATTTGTGGGTTTTGTGTATTGGGGAATGTGCTGCTATTATATATCAATTTCATTATATTGTAGATCATTTTGTAATGTTATTTTCCTAGTTCATACCAGCTTCAGAAGTTGTGGCTTTAGTTTATTAGTTTGAAACATAACAATATTGGCAATATTGTGTGATTTGGAGATTCTATGAGCATTTGAGAGGATTTATATGTATTGGGGATTATAACATGTTGCTTTCCTGGGTGTACTTGAAAGTGTATGGTATTCCTTCACAAAATACTCAGAGTGATGAGTCACAAAAATGGGGTGATAAGTTTGTGTTTGCAGATAGTCTCAGGAAGAACGACTTCAATACAAATGGGTTGTTTCTTGCAAATTTAGACTTGAGAGAATTACGCTATGAATTTTGCTGTTGTATGATGTCATTTTTCACTCCTCTACTATACTCTTTTCCATAGATCAGTCCATGAATGTGAAAGAAATATTTCAAAAGCTGAGGTTAAGTATGGGCTTTTTGTTTCACATTCCTGCATTGTGAAGGTAAGAGAAGTAACTATTTCCCAAATTTATATTTTATGTAATGAGGAGTGCATTACATCTTATAACAGTTCTAAATAAATCAGCCATCAGGAGTTACAGGTTCGTCTCATCTCACACTAGTGCTTTTGACAAGTTAATTAAACCTATGGGGGAAGATGTGTTTCAGTGGGAGAATGAGAATGCATGCATAAAGTACTTACACATAAAAGAGCTTAGACTGCATATATTTTATTGTTGGATTCATATCATAGGAAAAAAAGGAATCTAAGTCCCCATTTTTGCACAATACTCTTTGGCAAAGAATGCAACTCTTCACAAGTACAAGATCAAGGCTTAATATACAATTTGACATGACATATTATTTCGGCATAAGGCTTTTTGAGTATAATGTTTGTAATTGCTTAAGGAGGGATGACTTGTAATGACCCCTTTTCTAAATAGCAGTTACTATTTTTAGTAAACCTACTTTTCAAAATTGTCAATCGGGAGATGCAGATAAATTGGGTAATTTAGAGTTTTATGACAAATTTATTAAATCAATTTTGGAGGATAAATTAATATTTATTTTAATTTTATTTTGGAGCATTTTTTGGATAAAATAATCAAATTTAATTGTTTTTAACAATAGTTGTCATAAAAACAAATGTTTTTGGGAAATGGCTAATTTATTGGAGGCGAATTTGGAAAAGGAATTGCAAAATCATGAGAGGAAAGATTCCTTGCGTTTTGGAATTGATTTTTGGTGTTCAAGAAGATTCTTGAAGAAGGAAACTCATATAAAATACAAATTATTGCTTTTTTGGAATTATTCTTGCATATGTTCCTTCATAGGTTTTTGTGTTCTGCTAAAGCTGGGAAACCGAGGAAGAAATAATCTTCGAGGTTGGTAAACCAAGGAGATTGAGGCTTGAAGGCAGTGGTTTTGATAATCTCCAGGAGCAATTTCACGTAGAAATTGCCAAGGTGCTGAACAGTTGAAGTTTATTCCATAATTTGGTATTTTGTTTGCAGGTGGAAGTGTGATATTTGGGGTTTGAGTGATTTATTTGTTGCAGATGTTAATGAAAAATTTATGGACATGGTTTTGCTGATATTTCACATTATTTGATATTATTTTATCATAATAAATCTTGGTGTGGAGCTTGGAGAGTTTCCCTTCAGTTTGGGTAAAGTTTAGTGTGTGTTTGTACTTTATATTTGCTCTTTGTTTTGAACAAAGTCACAACAAATGTATATTATTGTTAGCAATTGTATGAGATATAAATAATAATGTATTCCCATGTTAACAATCAGTAAAATACATTCTTTTTTGGTTGCTTCAAATTTTTGGTTATTTAATGATGTTTTTGAAGCAATTTCTTGGATACCCGATTTCTTAGATCTGATTTAAATTGCAACAAGTTGTGGGTATTGTTTTTCTGTAGTAAATGGCAACATATTAATGTCAAGAACATGTATTGCAACAAGGTGTTTCATTTATAAAAAAAAATTTAAAAAACAAAAATCAGAGTTTATGTTGCAATCATTTTACTTGATTTCATATTTTGAATGTATGAGAAAAATCACTGTACAAAATTGAAATTAATTTAAAGGGGATATTACATTTGCAACAAAGCATAGGCTTGAACTCGAAAACTCTGAACTTAGAAAGTCACATTGACTTTAGATATGAGTTGACATCCTTATCCTCTGTGGATTAAATTTACCTTTTTGCTTTATGAGTTGTCATCCTTATCCTGTATGGATAAGATGTTTGTAATCCTTATCATCTGTGGATAAGATATTTGTAGTCCTTATCCTTTAGACTTCCTTGTAGTTAGTAAACTCCTTTATTATTTTTGCATGCTTTGTTGATTTTGCTAAAAATATTCTTTTAATTGTTATTTGATTTTTCAAAAAAATCAGACAACAGTTTCATCTAGGGTTTCAACCTTGTCTTTATAACAAAGATTTTCTCATTGTATATTGTAGTAGTTTCATTTTTGCACTTAATGAATTCTCTAGCTTTATAACGTTTTCATTACTTCTCCCTTATGTAGATTGTTTTTGTTGTGGGTGATCTTTGGCTCCTATGGGGTTGATCAACAACTCATATGTATATTTTAACTTATTTAATCATTTGAATATAGAAGAATAAAACAAAACATGATAATTCTTTTGTAAATTAAAAATGAAGAAAATAACTCAAAAAACTTACATCCAATCCATGAATCTTTCTCCATGATCTCCTTGGAAATCAATGGGGCTCTTACAAATGCATAGGAATAACAATCCAATCACTTTGGAACCTTCAATGATCACCTTTTACTCTATTTGTGCAACAAATAAGAATAAAATTTCAACTAAGTGTTCTTGGTTTGTGCCTTTTGTTTTCAAAATGACATAAAATAAGTTTGTTTTTGTATTTCAAAGTCATTAATGTCAATTCTAAGTTTAGGGTTCATTTTTATAGGGTGAATGGTCAAACTAAGTGGCCAAACTATGGGTTGTGCAAAAATTAACTAGGTTTGCTAGAGTCTACTACAAAGTGAACCTAGATGAATATGGATCCTTTTTGTAAGAACCAACTTGAATCCACAAGGGACCTACACCAAGAACGAATAATCAAGAATCCTTTTTGTATGAGCAATCTAATTTAACTTGGCAAAAAATGAAAAAAAAGTAATTTCTTATAAGAAAAAAATGTTAAAGCTCTCAAAAAGGCTAAAGGGGGGATAACTGCCATTGCAAATTGAGCACATTGTATTTGCTTTTGAATAACTCAACTTCTTTTAATTTGTTTAAATTATTTGAATAGTCATCCTCTCCACCATCCCCAAAATTTGGGAAAATTTATACTATCCCCAAAACTGCATACACACATCCCCATACCCCCCATCCCAATGTAAGGAAATTAGAGTAGCGAAAACAATTTCCTATGCCAATCTTGAGAGGAGATATTATGCAAAACTTATAAAAACTTGATCAAACAGCTACATAAATTCTAGCAGCACATTCATAACAAGAAAATAAACAATTAACACATACCAGATATACGTGGGAAAAACCCTTTCGAGTGAAAAACCCCACACTCCAAACCCTACTCAATGTATTTCAAATCCAACAAGATTACATACACTTGCAGAGCAAGTCTTTTACAAGAGTATAATTAGTAAACAATTTTGAAAGAATTCCGATAGCATGACAATACTTGCAAACTCACTACTCAAACTAATCCTCAAGCCTTCAATTTATAGACTTTTGGCTATACAAGAAACCACCAACAGTTTACAAAACCACGTGCTTAGCTTCTCCACCAAGATTCTAGTCTAAAAATAAGCTCTCACGTCCAAAATGAAAACCCCTATTTTTGACCCTTACAAATGTCATAAAATCTGTCATAGAATCTCTAAAAATAGCCCTTCCATGATATACTATCACATGGGCATCTTATGACAACTAATAAACCAATTTTCAATACACCAACAGTGTGTAACAACTGTAGAGAATATTAAATAAAAATAACTATTACGAGAAATATGCAGCAAGGTTGAGACACCTCATTTCCCAACATTCTCCCACTTGTCGAATACTTTGCAAGGCCAAGGGTAACATACCATCATGGATCAATTGCTAAGGGCCAAAAGGCCCATAGACTCGAAACACCACCTAAATTTCACTTTGCTCACGGGCTTAGTTAATGCATCTGCAACATTCACCACTGTCTCTACCTTTTAGCTTCACCCTGCCTTCCTCGACCATATCTCTCACGAAGTGATATTGAATATCAATGTGCTTGGTCCTAGCATGAAAAGTCAGGCTCTTCGCAAGGTAGATTGCACTTTGACTGTCGCAATAAAGTGTAACTGCACCCTATTTAAATCCAATATTTGAACACAAACGCTTCAACCAAATGGCTTCTTTACAGGCATGAGTAGTTGCCATAAACTTTGCCTCAGTAGTGGATAAAGCGACCACAACCTATCGCTCGCTCATCCAACTGATTGTACCACCATTAAGAGCAAACACATGCACTGGTGGACTTTCTGCCGTCGACATCACCAACCCAATCTGAATCCACAAAACGACGAATACTCAGGGAATGTTGATCTCCTGTGCTATGAAATCCCTTTCGAGTGAAAAACCCCACTCCAAACCCTGCTCAATGTATTTCAAATCCAACAACAAGATTACATACACATACACATGTAGAGCAAGTTTTTTATAGGAGTATAATCAGTAAACAATTATGAAAGAATTCAGACAACATTCCAACAACATAACCGTACTTGCAAACTTACTACTCAAACTACTCCTCAAGCCTTCAATTTATAGACTTCTGGCTATACAAGAAATCACCAACGGTTTACAAAACCATGTGCTTAGCTTCTCCACCAAGATTCTAGTCTAAAAATAAGCTCTCACGTCCAAAATGAAAACCCCTATTTTTGACCCTTACAGATGTCATAAAATCTGTCATAGAATCTCTAAAAATAGCCCTTCCATGATATACTACCACATGGGCATCTTATGACAACTAATAAATCAATTTTCAATGCACAGACAATATGTAACAACTATAGAGAATATTAAATAAAAATAACTATTACGAGAAATATGCAACAAGGTTGAGACACCTCATTTCCCAACATTCTCCCACTTGTTGAATACCTTGCAAGGCCAAGGATAACATACCATCATGGATCAACTGCTAGGGGCCAAAAGGCCCATAGACTCAAAACACCACCTAAATTTCACTGTGCTTACGAGCTTAGTTAATGCATCTGCAACATTTGCCACTGTCTCTACCTTTTCTAGCTTCACCTGCCATCCTTGACCATATCTCTCATGAAATGATACTGAACATTAATGTATTTGGTCCTAGCATGAAAATTTAGGTTCTTCGCAAGACAGATTGCACTCTGACTGTCGCAATACAGTGTAACTGCACTCTGTTTAAATCCAATATCTGAATGCAAACGCTTCAACCAAATGGCTTCTTTACAAGCATGAGTAGCTGCCATATACTCTACCTTAGTAGTGGACAAAGCGACCACAACCTGTCGCTTTCTCATCCAACTGATTGCACCACCATTAAGAGAAAACACATATGCACTGGTGGACCTTCTGCTGTTGACATCACCAACCCAATCTGAATGCACAAAACCACAAATACTCAGGGAATGTTGATCTCCTGTGCCATGAAAACATAGAGTACTTTGTTGTACCCCATAAATATCTGAAGACCCTCTTAACTGCATCCCAATGCACTCTTACAGGATTAGACATAAAACGAGAAAGAACTCCCATTGCTTGGGCAATGTCTAGTCTTGTACAAACCATAGCATACATTAAGCTTCCAACTGCACTCTGGTAAGGCACTCTGCTCATGTCTTCCATCTCTGATGAGGATGTAGGCCATTGCGAAATAGAGAGCTTCATTCCCAATGCAATAGGAACACAAAGTGGTTTACAATCCTGCATGTTGAACCTTTGCAAAACAGAACAAACAGACTTACTCTGGCTAAGCCATAGCTTTATGTTCTCACGATCTCTTCTAATCTCCATCCCAAGTATGTGTTTTGTTGCACCAAGATCTTTCATTTCAAATTTCACAGAGAGCTGAGATTTCAATTCTGCAATCAAACCTTTTCCTTTCCCAATAAACATGTCATCAACACATAAAACAATTACTAGGAAACAATCACCATCAGATTTAAAATATACACAGTGATCAGATTTAGACCGCACAAATCCCAAACTCAACACATATGTATCAAATTTTCAATACCACATCCTAAGACTTTGTTTATGGCCATACAAATATTTCTTTAACTTACAAACCAACTTGCTCTTACCTTTTACCATGTAGTGCTCTAGCTGTGTCATATAAATTTCTTCCTCCAAATCACCATGAAGGAACGCAGTTTTCGCATCCATTTGTTCCACCCCTAGATCATAAGCTGCTGTAATAGATAATAAAAACCGAATGGATGTCATTTTGGCAATAGGAGAAAAGATCTCACCGTAATCAATACCTTCAACCTGAGAGTATCCCTTCACAACAAAACGTGCCTTATACTTTTGAACATTTCCATCTGAACCAATCTTTTTCTTAAACACCCATTTACATCCAACAGGTTTCTGACCTTCAGGCAATGGTACAATGTCCCATGTATCATTCCTTTTAAGAGCTGCCATCTCTTCATCCATGACTATTTTCCAGGACTCTACATCATTCATACCCAAAGCCTCTTGCATAGATCTCGGTTCATCAACGTTAGTACTCAAAGCAAATATACACTTCCAATCATTAGGTGAATACCCATACCTTTGAGGTGGTTGCCTTTGCCTTGTAGACTTTCGAACAAGTTGAGGTGGAGGTTCTTCCACTTCTTCCTCCTCTTCTGAAGATTCAGAGCTTGATGAGCTCTCCTCAACTTCTTGTCTATTTTGGGGTCTCGATTCAACTTCCTTAGGCATAGAAGGAATTTGAACCACATCCTTTTTCTGTTCAATTTCTTTATGCTGTTCTGGCTGGAAATTAACAAGAGAAGATTTAGAATCTTTAAAAATAACACTTCTGGAATAAATTACCTTTGTGCAACAAGGTCCCAATGCTTGTATCCTTTCACACCATAGTTGTAGTCGATGAAGATACATTTGACAACCTTAGAATCCAATTTTGTTCTCTTCTCCTTACGCACATGTGCATATGCCTCACAACCAAAAACTCTCAAATGTCTAAGGGAAGGCTTTTTCCCCGACCACGCCTCCATTGGCGTTTTATCAACAAGCGCTGATGTAGGAGATCTATTTATCAAATAACAAGTAATGGCAACAACTTCAACCCAAAACTTTTGTTCTAGACCAACTCCACTCAACATGCTCCTAGCCTTCTCCATCAACATTCTGTTCATTCTTTCTGCAACTCCATTCTGCTGCAGAGAATACAAAGTTGTCTTTTGTCTTTTAATCCCACAATCTATACAAAATCTATCAAAATCTGCAAAAACAATACTCACCGCCATTGTCAGTTCTCAAACATTTAATTTTCTTTCCAGTTTGAGTTTCTACCATAGCCTTGAACTCCTTAAAATGACTGAAAGCTTCAAATTTACTCTTTAAAAAATACACCCATGTCTTATTGAAATCATCAATAAAAGTAACATAATAAATTGATTTACCAATAGAAGAAACATCAACAGGACCAGATACATCAGAATGAATCAGATCCAAGATACATGAAGACTTATGAGAAGACGAGTAAAACTGAACACAACTCTGTTTTCCATAAATACAATGTTCACAAAAATCAAACTCTAGATTGCAATCATTCAACCCCTCAACAAGATTCTTATTTTTCAAGGCTTTTAAACCCTTCTCTCCAATGTGGCCAAGCCTTTGGTGCCATAACATGGTCTTCTCAGCAAACAACTTTGATTCGATAGACAAAGCACCCTTGGGTACCTAGAAGCCACAACCATCTGCATAAGAAGAAACCATCTCTTTTATTAGCGAAGTAGCTTTTGGCTTAATCTTATCAAAAGTGCTATTGCATTCAATTGTGCATGCATCAAGTTGGTACAATGCACCCAATCTACTTCCTCTCGCTATCACCATAGCACCTCTCACCATTTTCACACTTGCTTCAGAAAACTGTACATGCACACCCGCATCTATTAGCTTGCTAACAGATAATAATTTTCTTGTTAGTCCTAGGATATGCAAGACACCATCAAATCGTCCAACTCTACCATCAGTAAACTTCACATGAATACTACCACGACCAACAATATCAAGGAAAGAATCATCACCCAAATACACCTTACCACCATCATAGTTTTCATACTTACTAAACTAGTTTTTGTTAAGAGTCATGTGGAAAGATGCACATGAATCTATCAATCATACATTATCACTTGCACGAGTGGCCAAGGCTGGAATAAAGGCATCTCCATCCTCCTTTTCAAACTCATACTCAGAATCTTGCTTCTTTTTCTTTTCTTCTTTACAATCCTTTCAAAAGTGTCTGAGTTTGCCACAGTTCCAGCATATTACCTTGGACTTACCAGGAGATTTTGATCTCCCCTTATTTTTGGACTTGGAATGGCCACACTGCTTCTCATCTTTGCCTCGTTCATTTTGTCTTCCTCAAACACTCAAAGCCTCTTTGACGTTCAGAGAAACCTTCCTTCTCATCTCTTCAGAGAGTAGAGAACCAACAACGTCCTCCATCTTCAATATGACATAAGTGCTCCCAATGACCATGACTAGACTATCCCATGAGTATGGTAGCGAACACAACAAAGTTTGGCACCTTTCTTTTTTGTCCATCTTAACCCCAACTGAGGTTAATTGAGTCACCATCATATTGAATGTTTCCAAATGATCAGAAATTCGTCCACCTTCCATTCTCAAGGAATACAACTTCTTCTTCAAGAAAATATTATTTACAAGAGATTTGGCTTGGTATATCTCACTCAACTTCTTCCAAAGATCCTTCGAAGTGGGTTCTTCGTCGACATTTATCAGGATTGAATTTGCAAGACATAATCTAATGAGACCTTTAGCTTTTCTATCCATTACATCATATTTTGCAGCCAAAGCTGCATCCATAGGCCTTTGAACATTTGCATCCATTGCATCCCATAGATCCCAATCAATCAACAAATCTTCCATCTTTAGCTTCCACATTTCAAAGTTCGTACCAGAAAACTTCTCTACCTCAATCCTCCCAAATATGCTCGCCATTCAAAAAAGATATCCGCAACAAGATCACAAAGTATCCTCTGCACAAGCTCCCACTCAAAACTTGATTAGCTCAAAAACCCCAACAAACCCACAACTAAAACCAAAGGTGATTAGGCTCTGATACCAGTTGTAAGGAAATTAGAATAGCGGAAACAATTTCCTACGCCAATCTTGAGAAGAGATATTATGCAAAACTTATAAAAACTCTATCAAACAATTACAAAAGTTCTAGCAACACATTCGTAACAAGAAAATAAATAATTAACACAAACACCAGATATAAGTGGGGAAAACCCTTTCAGGTGAAAAACCTCACTCCAAAGCCTGCTCAATGTATTTCAAATCCAACAACAAGATTATATTCACCTGCAAAGCAAGTCTTTTACAAGAGTATAATCAATAAACAATTCTGAAAAAATTCCGGCAACATTCCAACAACATAACAGTACTTGCAAACTCACTACTCAAACTACTCCTCAAACCTTCAATTTATAGACTTCTGGCTATACAAGAAACGACCAACGGTTTACAAAACCATGTGTTTAGCTTCTCCACCAAGATTCCAGTCTAAAAATAAGCTCACATCCAAAATGAAAACCCCTATTTTTGACCCTTACAGATGTCATAAAATCTGTCATAGAATCTCTAAAAATAGCCCTTCCATGATGTACTATCACATGGGCATCTTATGACAACTAATAAACCAATTTTCAATGCACCGACGGTGTGTAAAAGCTGTAGAGAATATTAAATAAAAATAACTATTATGAGAAATATGCAGCAAGGTTGAGACACCTTATTTCCCAACACCCAAATCATCAGAGAAATAGTGTACAATATTCCACAATAAGCATGTTTGAAGCAACTTCTACGACGCATATAATGCTAAATCTTAATAGGTAGTTACCAATCCAACTGCAAACCAATTACCATACTTTATTTAGACATGTTAAAAATAAACAGGAAAGATCTGCTGCAGACCAAAAACAGAGTAAGGCCCATGGCTACCCTTTTTTCTCTTAAACATAATTTGTTAACTTTATTCCCATACAAATACATATTTGGTCATGCCAAAGATTGCCAAACCTTAAACCACATTTTGCTATGTTTAAAATTACAATTGATTATCATATTCAAGGGGAGGGTTTTTATTTGCCTTCTATGAAATATTATAGAACTCTCATGCTGCGCTGTGTGCCCCATCTTATCATAAGTAATGGTAAAGTTGAGTAATGTGATTGTAATTGATGAAGTGAAGACTAAATACGTTGATGCGATGAAAAGAGGCAACAAAACAAAATTAGATACAGCGTAATTTGATCATACCCATCATGAAGCGATTAAATGACAACAGCGAGATATCCTAGTGATGAAAAAGCTGTAATTGTGCTTATTTTGAGTGATGGTTTAGTGATAGAAAAAAATTCACGCACCCTCCAAAATTGTCTGCTTTATCAGCATGAACCTCTAGAAAACGCCTTGCTTGAGTTTGTCTATTCCCAAATGCAACTGACTCCGGATTGTCTTTTTTCATCTTGCAAAGGGATACACAAAATCTGCAATAATTGCCACAATTTCTTACCATAATAATACAACTATGATGCTTGTGAACGTTTTAACAGTCTGCACATCACCTTAGCTGCAAATATCTGATCAGCCTTAACTGATTTGGATCTATATAATGAAAGACTGAGCACATCACATTTGACCGAATTGATTTTAACCATTTAGACTCCAGACATTCAGCCATATCTATGCATGAAATCAGAATTAACCCATGGGAAGTTGTCAAACATCTATGATATTTATCTTTACAAGAGGTTATATTGTTCCTAAACAATCAACACCACTTTGTTCATCCCATTGCACCTTAAACCCAAGGTACATAACCAAAATTGTAGGATCACTGTTTAAAAACAGCTCCAGATATATGCCAGATAGATAAATTACATTAGCAAGCTAATTGTATTAAACAGATTTGTATGACATAATATGTAAGCCTTGATATGAAATTCAAGAAGGGGAGACTTTCATAAACTATTGATATCATGTTTTCTGAAAGGGGTATCCAGCAAATTAAGGTGAAGCAGATATTCGATGGCTATCAAGGTGAAGCAGCAAGTATTATTTAACAAAATTGCTTTTAGTATTGAAATGCTTTCTTTAAGGCATATCCAATTAATTAGCAGACAGGTGCACAAGCAACTGGAGGACAAGCAAACCTTTGATAGCTATCCAGGTCAAGAATACAGTTGGAAACCCATTCATAAGGGTGACAAGAGGCAAGTACAAGAACTTTCACGTCTATTAAATATCACCAGAAAGATCTAGCCTGCTGTTCTTCAGAGAGGTGATTGACAAGGGGCATCAATCCCGACTTTGGGAATATTTTTACAGGTGACAGTTGTCAAAAATAGGCTAAATTCAAGTCTGGCAGTACAGGTGACACACTTCAGTTATTGAAATGATACTATCTATACAATTATGACCCCCATACCTTTCAAATTCAACATAAAAAGCTCAGGAGAGCTATTGCATCACATTGATTACACCATTCCTGATTCACTTTCTGTTTGAGGATCCTGTATTTTGGCGTCGAATGAACTCCCGCATTTCTTGATGTGACTCTCCACGAACAACAAGCCGTCTATGCTTGGCATCATCCCACAACAATCCTCCAACATCTCTTGCATATTCACATGCAGATTCAAATACATCCTGGCCAAAAAAAAGCTCAAAAAGTTGAAAATTCATTGAAAACTAAAGCTTGAAATGTTACAGACCGATAGAAATTAACTTCATAATCATTTTAGCTTACAGCACAATTCTAACATTAATCATGTCAATTAAATGGCGTATTAATAAAACACTCTGAAAATTTCAAGGCCAAACAGTGAGATAGAAATACATTTTAAACAATGTCATTCAGAGTAACTTTACATGTGCAATCAACATTTTGATGATATTTAGCATCTATACAACAGTGACACTGCAAAGCAAAAAAAGTGAAACTGTCTCACATATTTGCAAATTTGTGAGGCATATGACCTGCCATATAGGAATTTGCAGCCTACCTCTGAAGGGAAATCATCATACATATATGCAGAAGTTAACTGAACTCTATTTCGGTCACTCTCCCATAATCGAATCTGCAGTGAAGAAAAATGGAATGTATAGAATTTAAATCCTCATCAGAAATCACCATCACAATGCATACAAAATACAACAAAAAAATGCAAAAACGTAAAATACGACTAACAGTGAGATACCTGATCTGTTACATTTTCAGGCACTGAAGGTATTCTCTGCGCAACACGAGGATGTGCATGTTGCTGGAGAAAAGAAATTATCTGTAATGAAATAATAAAACTCAGGCTTCTACATCCATTATCACTAAATACAACTAGATGGGCTGGATCTTCAAACAAACAGCCAAACAAAGACATATTATGCTTACTGATGAGCACAAAACAAAATTAGCACATACGTAAAATCAAATAATAGCAAAACAATAACAAACCAATTTACGTGGAAACCCTTGTGGGAGAAAACCACAGAAAAATATTACTTTTATTAATCTTCTTTCTACAAATTTTGTAGGCACCAACCTACTAGAGACACCAATCCCTAAGAAACTCCAATTTCTCCAATTTGTAGGCACCAACCTACTAGAGGCACCAAACCCTATAATATGAGACACCAACCTCACCAATATGAGGCACCAACCTTAATATAGATAATTTTCTTCTCCAATCTGCTATAATGCTGATCATAAATCTGCCATAAAACTGATTACAATCTCCTCATACAATCTGCATGTCCCCTTGAGTTCTGCTCTAATATTCCTCACAATTTCTTCATAAAATCAGCAAGTAAACTCCTTCACTATTCTCTTCTGACACAAATATTAGTGAAAATATGATATATCTTTTTATCTTTCACCCACTGCTTTCTGCACACATTTCTTATTCTATTTATGTCCTCATGGCTAAGTGAAGAGAGTCATTCTTTTGGAAAGTGATGACCCTTCAAGTAGACATGTCCATTCCTTATTCCATCACTACTTTTGAAGACTAATAATCGCTCCTTTTAATATCTCTTTTTTTTTAATCGCCACTTTTCACTTTTAATCGCTGCCTTTTATGAGGGATCGCTGTACCTTTTAATAGAATTGCTTCTCTTCAATTTTAATCGCTGCTTCTAACTAATTCTGCTCCTTATAAATCAATGCCTTTATTGAATATTTGTTTCCTTTCATAATGAATTATTACTACTAGTGATGTATTTACTTGGGCAATTACACACATATATCTATGCCTTGGATCAATGTATGGTCGCCCAAAGCTAATAATATTTTAAATTTATTTACCAATAAAATAGGCGCCAAGGGTAAACTAAAAGAGGTCGGCCAGTCATATAGCAAAGGATGTAAAGAAAGATTTAAACGCTGCCATGTAAGGATTAACAAAGGATAAATTAGTGGCCTTTGGCCATTTTCTTACATATCTATTCCACATATATCACCTTGGATGATCTCCTTATATATGTACTATATCTTCATTGCTCCATGATTACCTTCAAAATATTTCCTTTGACATCAATGACAATTAATCTTAGACTGTGAATTCCTTCTTGACATCAATGACAATATTTGCAACACTTACCTGAAGTTTAAATGATCCGAAAAATGGATCTGGTTTTTGCACTTCTTTGCATCTTTTGAGACAGAGAACTATTTCTCATATGCTGGAAAATGTTCAAGGTGATATGGGACATCCATGTGCAAGTTTTGGCATGTGGGAAGATTTTTAAAAGTGTAGTTTGCTAGTTTTAGTGAAAAGCTAGTTTGTACAGGCAGTCAAAATGCAAACAACACAGCAAATTTGTCACATACCATGGTAAATGCTCTAAGACTGGCAAATGAGTGATCCCGGCCTAGCAAATACAAGGAATTGTTACATGCAGTTGCATACATCCAATCTGCCTAATGAGTCATTTTGGCTTCTAGATGATGTCTTTTTCTATAAAAGCACATATGAATGTGAGAAAGAGAGTCTTGTAAGTGGCCTTTGGGAGTTGTAGTTGAGATTTTGTGTAAGAAATTTCTTCATTTTATGACCATTGTAAGATACTGAGGAAGGGGCACACATTGTTGAAAGAGCTGAAATGATCCTAGGGGAGTTTCTCAGCTTATGCAAGCTCCATACACAGCCTAGAGGCTGAAGAATTACCACTGTGACCATCGAAGTATTCTAAGTGGACTATTAGCCACATTTTAGCTTGAGTTTTTACCCACAAAGGGGCTTCTCTAGGGTATCTCTAGTGTTCATGGTGTCCTCACTCTCTGTTTTTCTTTCCTTGTTCATTTGAATTCTTTACATGTTTGGTTATATTGCTCCCATAATTGTATGACTTAAAATCCATAAGTTGGTAAAAAACCCAAGGAGTATCATTGGTAGTAGATGAATTGATAAGGTCAAAAGAAAACGCTTTCAACAACACTAGAACATTATGTTGTGTGTATAGTTACAGTAAAGTTGCCTCAATTCAAAGAAGTGGAGGAATAGTAGCAATTAGTGACTCTATAAGGGTTTATGAACCAGTGTTGCCAAATTTGCCACAAATCCGACAAGTGTTACATGTCCCAGATCAGGCAGCCCTAAATGAAGCTTGTCCCCTTAGAAAAAACCAACAAGCCTTTGACAAACTTGCCAAGTGTGTCAATCTCATTGAACATGCCTACACTTTCAAGTCTAGCTTGCAGGACTTGCTCTTCACAAGAAATGCACAAAAGCAAAAACAAAAGAAAACCCCCAAAGACACATTTACAAATAGAATACACACTAGCAAAGCAAAAGACATCACACAAGCAAGAAAAAGAAAAGACTTCATAATAAGCCAAGAAAAAGACATCACACAAGCAAGAAAAAAGAAGACTTCATACAAAGCCAAAAAAGGAAAACATTTACCAAAAACAAATAAAAAGCAGAATAAAATGGCGATTTCAGGGTATATTTTGCAATTTTGGAGCTATGGTGTATTTTGAGCAGCAAATTTGAAAAGGTAAGTCTTTCTCTTCCATGTTTTTTTCTACTTATCATTCCATCTTAATTTTTTCTCTTTTCAGTATGGAAGAAGAAAAAACATGTGGGAAAAATGAAGAGAACTTATATTCTCTTCATTTTTCCCTCCTTTTTTAATGTTTTGTATTTCATTCTTTTGCCCATGTTTCTCTTCTTTTTTAATCAACAAACATAAAGAAAATTCATCTTTTTCTCTTGGAGTCTACTTGCAAACCATCATAATGTTCACACTAACAAGAAAGGACCTTTGTTAGAAACATACCAACCCAAATGCTAAGAAAGTGGAATTAGTTTGCAATTATTGCAAAACCAAACTTCCCTAGCTGAGACAACTTCTTTGTGCACACAAGGCCTTCTTGAAGCTGTCAAAGAAATGAGAGTTATTTAATGAAAAAAATAACTTCAAACAAGGCAACAAGAAGAGATAATAGCCATGGGCGGAGTAGACATTCCTACTTCTAAACTTCCTCTATATCCTTCAAGCTTGGGCTCTGCTGTTGAGTGTAAAGTCCATGGATTAGAACTTGATTCCTATATGGTACCACATGCTTCTCCAAGTTGCCAATCATTGCTTGAGAATATGGGATGGAATAGAAACAAAGCAAAGAGGCAAGAAGTATAGTTGCTGAATTTTTGGTTCTATTGTTGAATTCCATTTCATGTGACCAAGTAATTAGTTTTTTGTTTTTGTTTCAAAATGTGATTTTCTATTTGTTAGCAGGAATTATGAGTAAATCCAACCTTCACATGTGCCACAAAGGTATCAATGATGTCATATAAATGATCAGTAGTAGGATAAATGACATACAGGACGTTGTGTAGTATCAGACGTATCATAAAGGTATATTTTGGACCCCAAAATCACCTATAAAGCACTTAAATAGCATTAAATTACACCCTTATATGCCTAAATAAGCCATAAAGGTCATAATATCATAAGGAAGAGGTAAAATCTTGGGAAGAGGATGATACTGAATTATTATGAAAGGATCTGAGGAAGAGGCACAAAGAGGCTATTATGAGCATGAGTGGGAGTGATATATGAGTGGATATTACAAGAATATGAGACTTTGAGGAATATATGTAAGAGAAAATATAGAGAGATATGAGAAAGATGAGATCTATGTGGATATGATAATTTGTAATGAAGTGTGAGAACTCCATATAACTGATATTGTATATGAACTTGAAAAAAGTATATCTGATCCTATCTTATGATGTCCAATTGTAAGACAATGGAATGTGTATGTTTTCTTTTGATTTAATTTATTGCTTGCATATACAATTTGTTCTTCCTATTGCATCAACACTAAACTTCAAACATCTAAAACATAATCCAAACCAATCTCCAACCTAGTTTTTATGTGAGCATTTTGTGTTAGTTTTAGGATCAGAAATGTAAGCAATTAATAATGCAACACATAAAACACAGCAGTTTACCCTGGGAAAACCCTCCTTCTCGAGGGAGAAAAACCCAGCCAAAATATATCTCTTATATATTTAATGAAGAGAGCAGAAATCTGCTTACAACTGAGCCAAGCTCTAGGCTGATCTGATATAATGAAACACAGCACCTCTCCTAGATGCGAATACACAATTTCTATGAATTCTCCTTGATATTGATTTGCTCTAATCAAATGATGATCTGCTTTAGATATGAGAACTCCTTGATAAGTGCAACTTGAGTTGAGAATGAAATTAATTGATGATCAAATGGATGATGATCACGTTCTATATATACAATGCAAGGTGACTCTTTACTTGGTTGGCCTCTTAAAGAAAATAAAATATTAATTATATTAAGGCCAACTTTCCTAAACAATTATTTGTTTAATATTTGATATAATTTCACGAATTAGAGAGAAAGATATCTCCCGCCACTATTACATCAATACTCCCTCTTAGCTAGGGAGATATCTTTTCAAATATCCATGTCATGGAGTCTCTCGACATGACACCCACAATGGCTACACCCATTTGTGAAAAAAGAGTTCATCACGGAGTCCCTCAACATGATATCATCATGGAGTCACTCAACATGACGTCTCATCTTAGTCTCAAAATTATGAACAAGGGCTCGCACCTCATATTTCTTCGTCTCAGAGAAATATACACTACAAGGGCTTTCACCTCATATTTCTCCGTCTTAGAGAAATATACACTACACAAATCTTCATGATGATGTGACTCCCTCTGAAGCTTCAATTACTTGCATCAACCTCTTGACCTCCTTGTCCAAGGTCGCCTCTGGTGGTTTGTTACTCCCTCTGAATGTTATTTCCTCCACTTCGAAGAAACTGATCGACTTTAGAATAAGAAACCTTTTGAATTGACTTTAGAACTTGGCTCCTTCTGAGATGTCCCTATGTCAATTTCCGCAGTAGAAACAAGTTGTGTAGACCTTAATTTGCAATCTCGAGCAAAGTGACCATACTTGTCACACCTGAAACATTGAATGTGAGAGAGATCCTTCTTCTTCTTCGGTTTTCGGGTAGAATCTGATCCTCTGTCTCTATTCCTCTTTCTTCCTTTGCCTCTTTCTCTAGAAGTATGAGTAGCAAGAACTTGATTTTCTATATCATGATAGTTTCGCCCAATTCCTCTTTCTGCCAACCTGGACTCTTCTTGAATACAATCAGCTCGAAGATGATCAAACTTGGGCAACTTAGATCTCCCACTGATGCTTTCGATAAAGGGCTCCCAAGAATGAGGAAGACCATTTAGTGCCAACATAACAAGATCTTTGTCTGCAATTATATCCCCAATAGTGCTCAACTAATCTCTCAAATCAGCAATCTTCATAAAGAATGAGATGATTGAATCATCTTTAGCCATTTTTACATGGTGAAGTTGTTGTCTCAAAGCAAGGGCTCTGCTGGTGTTGTTGATCTCATAAAATCCTTTTAGAGTGTCAAACATTTCTTTAGCTATCTTCAACTTGGAGATGATCGGTACTAGGTGATCCATCACAGAGTCTATCATGATCTTTCTAGCCTTCGTGCTATTTTTCTTCCACTAGATTTTCTCAGTATCATCGGAAGGCTTGGGCATATCACTTTCCACGAAATCAAGAAGATCATTTTCCTTTAATGCTGAGTACCCTGGGTTTCCAAGAGTTGAAGTTTGTGGCTCCATCAAGTCTATCTTCTACCTTGACATCGATCACCATCTTCTTTTTCTGCACAAATTCACCTTCAAAGATCTGCCCTTAGGCTTGAAATTATTTGCAACCTTTTGCCTTCAAGATCTGCCCTAGATGAAAAGTTTACTTAACTGCTTAACAAATCTGATCCGATCTTTTCTTAGATCTGCTTTGATACCATGTTAGTTTTAGGATAAAAAATGTAAGCAATTAATAATGCAACACATAAGACAAATGAACACAACAGTTTACCTTGGGAAAACCCTCCTTGAGGGAGAAAAATGCAGCCAAAATATATCTCTTATATATTTAATGAAGAGAGCAAAAATCTGCTTACAACTGGGCCAAACTCTAGGCCGATCTAATATAATGAAACACAACACCTCTCCTAGATGCGAATACACAATTTCTATGAATTCTCCTTGATATTGATCTGCTCTAGGCAAATGATGATCTGCTGTAGATATGTGAACTCCTTGATAAGTGAGACTTGACTTGAGAACGAAATTAATTGATGACCAAATGGATGATCATCACCTTCTATATATACAATGCAAGGTGACTCTTCACAAGTAAGGCGACTCTTTACTTGGTCGGTCTCTTAAAGAAAATAAAATATTAATTATAATAAGGCCGACTTGCCTTAACAATTATTTGTTTAATATTTAATATTCATGAATTAGAGAGAAAGATATCTCCCACCGCTATTACATCAACATCTGGTAGTGCCACCTGGACTTTGATTGCTAGTGTTTAGGGAGGAGGCACCCAACAAAACAAGAAACTTCAAATAACACAAGGAAGAAATAAAATTAGTTGGGGGAAGAAAACTTAGAAAAGCAGGGCAAAAATCATGAAGTGGTGCAGTGCAATGAAATAACTTGCACAAGAGAGGAATATATTATGAAATATTCTACAAATACTTGATATTAATAGAGAATAATGAGCCGTTATAAGGGCCAAACCTCCAAATATTTCCAATGAGAACACAATTCATTATATGATGCTAATAAACTTACCACTAGCTCCTATATATACCTAATTATGCCATAGCTACCACCTTGGCCAACTTAGATATTTAATTATAACCCCTAAGATGACCTAACTACCTATATAAGTAATGAGACTATAATATTGATTATATAGCTTAATTAGGAATTAAGGTTGCCACAAGCCAACTACTCATAACCCTAAGCACATATAGGATTAAGGGTGTAGCATGCCCCCCTCTTTAGAGAAGTGTTGTTAGTGTTGATCAAATGTGGATGCTTGTACACAAAATTCTCATTTTTCCTAGGTAGCTTCTTCGACTGTAGAGTTCTTCCATTTTATCAAATACTCATTGATTGCCCTTGTCTCCAACCTCTTTGTGCATGTTTGAAGAATTCCCTCAAGATCTCAAACAATTCTTCCCTTCTCATTGATCTCTAGTAACATAGTCTAGGCTACAACTTTTTTCCCAATAACCTTCTTCAAACATGAAACATGGAAAATAGGATGAAATTTTGTTGACATAGGTTACTAAAATTTATATGCTACATTGCCAATATTCTGCAACAACATATAAGGACCATACTACTTGGGTCCAACCTTATTATATTTTTGTTGTTTTACAGACATTTGCTCATATAGTTGTAATCACACAAAAACCCAATCTCCCACTTCAAAAGTCCTTTCACTACAATGCTAATCAACCTGTTGCTTCATTCTATTTTGTCCTATTGCTAAGTTATCTTGGAGGCTAGCAAGTAACTCTTGTTGATGTTGAATGTGTTCTTTAACTGTTTGAACCTTTGATGCACCCTCAACGAAGAGGTGATTGATGGTAGCAAGTACCCATATAATGCCAAAAAATGGAGATATCTTGGAGGAAGCATGGAAGGAAGTGTTATACCACCATTTTGCTAGTGGTAGCCATTGTACCCTCTCTCTTGTTTATCTGAAAAGAAAAACATTGGGATACCCTTCCAAGCATTTGTTGACCACCTTTGTCTTTCCATCAAATTGGGGATGATATGATCAACTATGAGCCAAATGAGTGCCCAAACAAGGAAACAGGTCAGTCCAAAATTTACTTGTAAATATAGGATCAAGATCATTTATTATAACTAATGAGCACACACAATTATACTGAGAGGGGGGTGAATTAGTATAAGACAATCTTTTCAAATTAAAATCTTTAATAACCACAATAAAGTAATCACACAAGATCCACACATAAGAGACACAATATTTTACGTGGAAACCCTTTTTGGAAAATCCCGTGACAAAAAATCGCTTATATTCAACTTCTCTTACAAACTTTGTAATCACCAACCCACAAGAGACACTAATCCCCAAAACTGAGCACCTACCCAACAAGAGACACTAATCTCTTCTAATGAAGCAACAACCTCCCAATCTCCTCAATTAGGAAGCACCAACCTCCAAATGAATATTATGTATGTCTTCTAGAGTATTTCTACTTCAATATGCTTCACAAATCTACCTTATATTTGTTATAAATCACCCTCAGGATCTGATATAAATCTGCCTTAAATATCTGCTCTAAATTAGCTTGAAGGTCTCCCCTAATTTTGCTGCAAATCATTTTTATATCTTCTCCTAAATTTTTTCAAATCTGCTCATGAAGTCTGATTTTAATTGCTTCAGATCTGCTAAGTGATTTCTGGATTTGATTGTGTGCCAGTTGCTTCTGATCTGCTCTTGAATAGGAAAGATATCACGTTAAATTCTTGCCTCTTACACTTCAAAATTACCTTCCTTTATACCCCATACATGCACCCCTTTGCCCAAGAGAGGTAACCTTCCAAGCAAGTTGGCCACATGTGCAAAAACTAATATATTTATTTTGAATATTAAATCCACAAACTAGGGCGCCTCTATAAGGGGGGCCAACCTCATCCAAAAAATAAATTAATTGTAACTTTTTAAGACACTAAATGGGGGCGCCAAAAGCCAAGGGTTGGCCAACATCATCAACCATAGGCCATCCCTAAATAAATTTATTTGTTTAAATGCAATTTAGACTTTAACTTGTGTTACATCCGTCACATTGAGACTATATGTTGGGTTATGTATTTCGAATGCAATGTTAGTTGCAGGTAACTGCTTTCATGTGATAATGACATGGGGAAATGCAATAGTTCTTTTATCGTAATTGTAATGTTAACGGACTTTTTATTTTCCCAGTGAATATATTGTTCACGAGAAGCTGAATGAGATCATGAGATTACATTTAAATGCATATTATAAGTATAAAAGTTGAAGAACGATCTAACCATAATCCTTGTCAGTGGATGCAGGATTGCCGACGCCACGGGAGAAAGGGAAATATCATCAGGGAGAGGACGTGGTTAACAATGGATCAATTTTATCATCACACCTTGAGTTAGCGTAAGACAGTGTATCTCAAAGTAGTAACTTGGTCAAAAGTAATTATCGTTATACAAGTCAATTTTAAATAATTATATATATAAATATTATTAATCACCTTTTAAGGAGATTTCAAAAGATTTATAAATATTAAATTAAAATAATAGATATAAATAAAATATTAAATAATAATATCCTCTTGAGAGTTGAGTGAAGTAATTCTTCGTATATAATTATACTTTTGCAATGGCTAATTAATATTAAATTTAATAAAAAATAATTAAAAAAATTTAGCGCCAAAGGAAAAAGAGAAGGGAGGTCGTCGACGATTTCTTGGAGGGTAGATGTAATTCCGCCATAATCCCACCGTGCTCCAGAGAAAATGACGGGGAAGCCAAGAAGTCCCAGAGGTTCTTAAATGGGAGTAGAGAAGGCAACTGCGGGAAGAGGGAGGTCTTGCTCTCTCCATTGAAAAGGAATCTTTCATTCATAATGTAGGGGATCCACCTCATACCAGGGGAGAAATTCTACTCTGTTCTGTTCGGAGCATATCTTTGCAATTATTCTGCAGTAGCTAGGGTTATTTTATCTTGCCATTAGCAGACAAAATCAAGGGAGAGTATCTTTTCTTAACCTCATTAACCATTTCCGTTTGGGAGCTTCAAAATCTCGACAATGGTTGGCCATTTACTGTCAAGTGTGGGTCTCTCTCTATTTCTTGTCGGGACCCTGAGATAAATTCCGAATTCGCATCTCTGCAGAGGAGTGACGCCTTGAGAATTTCATCAACAATGCTGTCGAGGCCACGAGGGTAGCCGTCTAGTGACGAAGGTCCTCAATATTCGACAAGCTCCAGACGTCTTGACAGATAAAAGAATTGGAACCGGTTTGGTAAAAGGCTCTTTCTATAATGCCTGATTCATTATCTAAATCATGCTCAAGTTTATGCTATTTAGTTGGTTTCTGAGTTCAAACTAATAGTAATATATATATCTTCTGTTAATTTGTAACCTCCATAGCCTTGATTAAGCCGTAAACAACTCTTCTCTTCTTATTAATACACGAAGAAAACTAGGTATAATTTGTATAAATGCTTAAAAGTAAAGAGGAAAGTAAGGGACAATAAGCTTGTGATTTTTGGATGGTTCCTCTTAACCTCTGTTCTAGCGTTGAACATCTGAAATGGAACTTCACCTGATCCTCTTGATATGTTATTTGCCCTTGCATGTTTCCAGCTCACCTGAAACCTTTTGGGATATTAAGTGGGTCTTAGAACTTCTCATCGTCTTAATCTTTTCCTTTTCATATAAATCTTAAGGATAGGTTTCAATCTTGAAACTAAGAGGGGATGACCATGTAACCCATCATTGTAACCTCATTTGAAGAATACTTAATTGATTATGTCGCTCAATACGTATGAGCTCAAGACAACAACCTCTGTCTAGTGAAGGCAGTTAGTTCTAAAAGAAGTGATAGGAATTGAGCCAATCTCACTCTATTTAAACAAATGTTTATTGGTATCCGCATAAACTTGAAATAACTCTAAATTAGTGGAATTGTGGAAAACAAATTGAATTTCCAATCAATCTCAATCTAATCAGCAAACTGAGTATTCACCTAGTTTTCATTCTTTCTGTTGTTTGGAGTCCTTCTGTAATTATATAAATTCTTTGGTTAAGATCCAACCTTGAATTAAGGGAGAAATGGTTAACAACTTGTCTTGGCAAAGCAGACCTAGGTTTGGGATTAACTTGAGTAGAGAAAAGGTAAAATGTTTCTCCCTTGAAGTAAGAAAGAATTTGCTTATAAATGCCTGAAAGGAATTTGGGTCTGAGCTTTTAAAAATTCTCATCTCTGTAATCCTGAAAGAACTATGCCGATTGGAATCCCTTGTTGCAAGATGAATCTAGGAAATATGTATTATCATAAATAAAGAGATAAGAATATTAAATTTCGAAATGAAACCATGTTCTTCATTGCAATGTGAGACCATTAACCTGATGAAACCTTCTTGAAGGTTAAGCCTATCTCCTTCCTCTTCATGTGTTAAGAAAACCGAATGGTTTAAAAGATATGATTTGACATTGGGCCTGAATATAAATCTGTTGTACCTTGGTTCTTGACGAAAGATTTGAACTCAAGATATTGTAATATAAAACATTGAATCCTTTTTGTCGAATAAGACTCCTTAATCTCTCCTCTTAAATGTGAGAACAATAGATTATTGTTACTCAGATGGGATAAGTTATGAGATGAGTCCCTCTCCTTCTAAAAAGGATATCAGCATAATCCTTAAACAAGATGTGAATCCAAACTTAGTTCTTGTAATGTTAAACCTTAAGGTTAATACTTAACCTCGAACTAAGAGTAGAACAATATCCAAATCGGATAAGATATGATTAAAAACTTGATCTGAGAATTATCATGTTGAGCAAGGGTGAGAATGCTGACGGCACAGTAGTGCCAGAGATATCGGTACAAGAGTACCAGTGATATTAAAACCCTTGGCCAAGGTACGATGCTAGATTCAACATCTGTTAGCTATCAAGGACCGGATATACCACTGATTAGAGTGGCCTTTCTAGTTGGGAGGTACCCTTAGTAAGGTCGATCAGGAGGTATAGGTCCTTGACACCAGGCTCAGCGGCATGATGATAATTTGATCCATGTTAATTACCCTCGTGAAGGGCGGGTTCTTCAGTTGAAGAAAACTTGGGAGACCAGTAGGTCTTGGTTGGGCAGCAAAGCCCCTGACGATAATTCTCTTTCCCTCGTTGATAAAGAAGCCCAAGTATAGCAGCACGAAGATTTTGTCAAATGTTTTTCTTCCTCACTCGTAAATCTAGGTACCTGCAATGCTAATTAAAGTTTGCTTTCATTTATGCAATGAATGTTATTCTTTTATGTTAAATGTACGTTGTAAGATTCTGCAATTAATTAGTTTGACAATTATTTAGTTTTTGATCTTCCATGAGACGATTGGTGGAAATAGTTAGATGTTACAATTTAGCTGAAACTCAAAAGTTAGTTGTATGTTGAATTAGTTGGAAACATATTGGAAACCCTAGTTTCGAAATCAAGTTAGTTGTAATTCAGCTGAAAGTTAGTTGTTGGTTGAATTTTTTTTGCTATAGACCGGATTGGTTGTTACAACTTGCTTCAACGAATAACCTTCAACAGTCCACAATTTGTTTGAGCAGATTTTCATATCCTTTGACATCATTGACAACAATTTCCAACAATTTCTCCCTTTGTCATTGATGGTAACCCTGTAAATAAATAGTATGAGAATGCAATAGGGGCATACTTCTCCCCCAAACTGAAATACTCGCCCTTATTCTACTCCTCTCCCTTTGACAACAATGGCAAAGACTTGTCAAGGCTGAAAGATGTAAATTCCACCTCAATTTATTTCAATTTTGCACACGTTAGTGTTAGCCAAAATAACAATGATAATCAAATGAATTAGACTACCTTCCACTTTTTGATCACCTAGATCCCAATGTGGGCAAGGTGAGAGCATACGGAAGGCAAAACGAACATTGGATTAACTGAAAGCAACTACTTGTTCAGTGGGGTGAGTGATAATCAAAGTAAACTAAAAGAAAATACCTTCCACTTTCTAATCACCCAGATCCCGATGTGGGCAAGGTGAGAGCATACAGTGGTAAGGCTTACAATTAGGTGTTTTTGAAATAAACCACTTGTTTAGTAAGTGACTATGAAATCTCCAAATACATGGAACAAACCTTCGCTTATTCAGCAGGAATTACAACTAGCAAAGAAAGCGTTGCCGGCTAGCCGACCAAGCAAAAGAAAGTGTAATGAGCCTTGCTCAAATCTGACCTTTAAACACTTCAATTTCTACTTTGCAATTTCGCAAACACTTTGTATACAATATATGAAGAGGCTGATATGTTGTTTTTCACTTTGTTGTTTGATGCAAGAACGAATGCCATATGATTTTAAAGGCTAAATAAACTTCTACACTTACTATGCAAGCTTCTAAATGAAATACTATGCTCTCTTTCAATTTTAAATGCATTCAAATGAAGTACTAAGAAAATAAAATGCATCTACAGCCAAAGACATTTTTACAAACACTTGGCTTGCAAACTCTTAATCCGATTACAAAGCTTTTTGATTGCACAATCACAACTATTATTTGATCAACTACTTCTTACTCCTCTCTTAATACAATGCTGATATCAAATAGCCAAGACTCTTGGCAAAGTACATTGACATAAAATATGACAATTGCTGATATGAATGCACACCTACAGCTGTAGCTTATAACTCCTAAATACAAGGCTAAATTGAATGATAAACAAAGGAAACCTGGTTGGAATGAAGTCGCCTATGGCTGGAGATGATTGAGCAATCAATAGATCAGCAAAATGTGCCTCCTTGTAAGCAAATTGAGCCCTTCTTCAAAATCGCCCCTGTTCTGGTCTGTTCTTTAAAATAAAATAATTCTCAATGTTTTCAAGCCTCCACTAACTCTAAACACCATCAGCAATGACCAAGGAAAGAAGCGTCCCAATCTCCAAGAAGAATCGATGCATATATGAGCTCTAATGAATTAAAAGAAGTCTCCAATGGCGTCCCTGTTTGCTTCAGACTTAGCATCAGAAATTTCCCAATTGAAATCTGTCATTTCCCTTCAAATAATTGATGCCACAAATACTATCATTCAATGCAAATCATCTCCTATAATTGTAGTCTTCAAAATTGGCCATTGGCCACTAATTTTGCTCAATGAAGTACTGAAATATCACCTCCAATCTGCAACCCTTCAAGAGATATTTCACTCCCTCAGTTATGCAATCAATGGGAGTTTTCGTTCCCAAAGATCAATTGATTATCTGCAGACAACTTGGCTCCACAAATGCTCAAGAAGAAATCACTAATCATCAACATCAAATCTGCATGCTCAAGAGTGAGACCTCCATGTCTATTTATGCATTTCCTCTAGAGGTCGGCCTCAACAAAATAATATTATTTTTTGACTTCTAGAAGATTCCAATATATTTTTAAATTATTTGCACTTTATAAAATATAAAATTATTAATAAAGTGCATCTCAACATCAAATTATAAAATAAGGTTTCCATAAATAGAAATAATAGTGATATATGATGGAAAACCTTACTCCAATCAAATACTGAGCCAAGTAATCACCAAATGACTGCCAGATGACTCCCTCACCATGCCTCATTAGCCTACGAGAGCCATTAATAGGCTAATCTTGCTGATATGTCAATGTCAACTAGAAGGGGACATTACAGTCCGCCCCTCTTGAAATTGCTTGTCCCCAAGAAATCTCAACTCAGGATGCTACAAGATCTCCTCACTCTCCCATGTCGCATCCTCAACTGGTAAGTCTCTCCACTTGATCAAGTATTCCCTGATGACTTGTTTCCGCAAAGTCTTCTCACAAACATCCAATATAGCTTTTGGCACCAAAATCAATTTCCCCTCATCATTCAATGGAGGCAAAGTCGTGGAGGGAACCACACGATGTCCTAACGCCTTCTTGAGGCGAGACACATGAAATACATTATGTACGCTACTGTCAGCAGGCAACTCCAACTTGTAAGCCACTTCTCCTACTCTCCTGATAATCTTGAAAGGACCATAGTAACGTGGCTTAAGCTTCTCTGCACCGCTCCTTTTGAGAGTGGACTGTCTGTAAGGCTGCAACATCAAGTACACCATATCACCAACCTCAAAGGAGCGCTCAACCCTCTTCTGATCTGCATACTGTTTTTGTTGGTTTTGTGCCTTTTGAATATTCTCCCGTAAAGCCCTCATAATGTCCTGATTATCCTATAAGAGATCACCAGCACTAGGCACACAACTATCACTCAACAAGAGATCCAGGAAACTAGGCACATCATATCCATACAAGGCCATGAATGGCGTCATCTGAATGGAGAGATGGTTAAGTGGTATTGTAGCAATACTCGCAAAGATATAACCACTTGACCCACCCCTTCTGCTGTCCTGCGATGTAATTCCTAAGATACCCTTCCACCCATTTATTCACTATCTCCGTCTGTCCATCGGTCTGTGGGTAGTAACTGGTGCTCGGAGAGAGTTCTGTCCCACATAGCATGAATAGCTCCTGCCAAAAATGACTCATGAATCGGCTATCTCTATCACTGACAATGTTCCGAGGTAACCCATGCAGTCTAAATACCTCCTGGAAGAACAACTCTGCTACCTGAATGGCTGAATATGTAGATGTGATCAGAAAGAAGTGAGCATATTTAGTCAAACGATCTACAACCACATAGATACAATCTCGCCCCTGGGCTTTAGGCAAGCTAGTGATGAAGTCCATTGACAAACACTCCCACTTCCTGTCAAGGATTGGAAGTGGTTGTAGTAGGCCTACAGGGTGTGTGTGCTCCTGTTTATTTTGCTAACAAACAGGACATTCTCTGATATACTGTAGCACATCTGATTTAAGGCCCTTCCATGTAAACCTCTCCCATACCTGTTTATAAGTTTTGAAAAAGCCGGGATGTCCTGCCATATGTGCATCGTGAAAGGCCCTCAGAATGATGATCTTCATTTCCGATCCTGGAATCAAATAGATCCTCCCCTTGTAAATGATAAGTTCATTTACAACTGTGTACTGGTCATCTTGAACTGATCCATCAACAATCCCTGTAGCCCAACTATCCTTAACATACTCTGCCACAATCAGGTGCCTCCAATCTTCCGCAATCCCAGCCATAGAACTCAAGTGTGGACGTCGTGATAAAGCATCGGCCACAACATTCTGTGTTCCCTTAACAAAGGAAATGTCAAAGTCATATGATTGTAACTTACTCATCCATTTTTGCTGACGATCATTAAGATCCCGTTGCCCCAGGAAGTGCCTCAAGCTATTGTGGTCTGTCTTCACTACAAATTTGCTGCCCACCAAATACTGTCTAAATTTGGCCAATGCATGCATAATGGCCAACATTTCCTTATCATATATGCTATATCCCCTCTCTGGACCGCGAAGCTTCCGACTCTCAAAAGCAATCGGATGTTTGTCCTGCATAAGGACTGCACCAATCCCTTCGCCTGAAGCATGACATTATAGCTCAAAGGGTTTAGAAAAATCTAGCAAAGCAAGCACTGGGCATGTAGTCATAATTAGTTTGAACATCTCAAAGCAATCCTGCGCCTCTGGTGTCCAAACAAAAGCCCCTTTCTTAGTCAAATCTATGAGTGGTGCTGCATGGCGTGAATAACCATTAACAAATCTGCGGTAGAATCCACACAACCCCAAAAATCCTCTAAGTTGAGTAAGATTCTCTGGTCTAGGCCATTCAACAATTGCCTTAATCTTCTCAGGATCCATACGTACTCCCTCTGAACTGATGATATGACCAAGATATAGTAACTCTATCATTCCTAAGTCACACTTGGACTCCTTGGCATACAAGGACTCTTTCCCCAGAATGCCCAATACTATATCAAGATGTGCTATATGATCATCCCATGTTTTATTATATACCAAAATATCATCAAAGAATACCAGCACATACCTCCTCAACTGTGAATGGAAGACCCTGTTCATTGTAGACTGAAATGTTGCTGGAGCATTGGTTAACCCAAATGGCATAACCATAAACTCAAAGTGCCCGCAATGGCACCTAAATGCGGTCTTCTCAATGTCTTGTTCCCTAACCCGAATCTGATGATAACCAAACCTCAGATCAATCTTAGAGAAGAAATGGGCACCATGCAACTCATCTATTAACTCATCAATTCTAGGTATGGGATATTTGTTCTTAATTGTTCTCTTATTCAAGAGTTTGTAATCAATACACATCCGCAATGTACCATCTTTTTTCTTAACCAGCACTACTGAAGATGCAAAAGGAGACTTACTTGGTCTAATATGTCCCATGGCCAACAACTCCTTAATTGTCTTTTCAATTTCATCCTTGAGTCGCTTGGGATGTCTGTATGGAGTGACTATTACGGGCTTGGTGCCCTCCTCCAACTCGATGATATGCTCAATCCCTCGATCTGGAGGTCTACCTGGAGGAATCTCGCTAAACACCTTCGTATGCTTAATCCTTAACTCCTGGATATCTGGATGGTACTCTGGCTTCTGTTGTTCCCCTTGTGTAGGCATCAACACACATTCTGCTGCCCACTCTACCATATCATGTCTCACTAGCCTCACCATCCTCCTGAATGAGATCATCCTGAAACTAGAATCTCAAATTGCCTTAAGAACATGAGTCTTTCCATCAACCTGGAAAGACACCTCCATCTCTCTGAGATCAAGGGTGAATTTCCCAATATCATGTAACCATCTCATACCAAGCACCATGTCAGTATCACCCATGTTCACCACATAGAAGTCCGTCTTGAACTCATAGTTGTTCAAGCGTATGGGCAAGTCTAGAATTCTCCTATCACATTTGAGGGTATAACCATCTGCAACCTTAACTCTTATCCCCTCAAATTCCTCTGTCCCGATGCCTCTCCTATCAACTAGACAAGCATCAATAAAGTTGTGAGTTGCCCCTGTATCAAGAAGAGTGATTATCTTTTGCCTTGCTAGAACCCCACGCATCCTAAATGAACCATCCTGTTGGATGCTAGTGATGTGTGCATCATGTTGCCTTGTTGCTCCTTCATGTTCCTCTTCACCTTCATGCTTTTCTTTCTCATGATCGGTCCCTGAATCTTCAGAATTAGATTGCTGATCTGATCTTTTTGATTCAGAATCCTCATAATATGCCCACATTACTCTATTAGCCTTTCCCTTCGGTCTCAAGGGACAATCATGGTTTGCATCATAAGGCCCCTTACAATAGAAGCACAACTTCTTCTTCCGCAAATCATTGAGTGTGTCACGATCCAAAGGTGCTGCTGATTTGCCCTTGAAGTCTAGTTTGTTCTTTTTCTTAGCTAAGGATGTATTATCTCGATACGGAGAAGATCCTTTGGATGCAAACTTATTCTATGGTGCTGACAGCTCCATACTCCTAGCCATAGTTGGAAAACTCGCCAAGCCAAAAACTAGAGAGTTTTTAAAACTCGGAAAAAACTCGGCAAAAAAACTAGGGAACTTAAAAAATTGCATAAATTTCATTAGAAACACATTTTTTTTGCAAAATTCAATGACAAGATGAATCCAATGAATCCATAAATGAGTACAAAAGTGTTTTCTATTAATTTTGATTGACTTCAATGTAAATTGATTACAAAATCGCATTCTTATGCGGAATCCCAATGGCTAAAAGCCTGAAAGTCTAATACATGAAAGCAATAAAACTAGAACTAGAAGCAAATACTAAACAGTAACTAAATACAACATGCTAGGCTTTCCTCTTCCCTAGTCTAGCAGCAGCTAGGGAAGAAGGGGTGGGTCCTCTAGCCCTCCCGCGTGTGCGTGGAGGTGGTGGCGGTGATTGCACTCGCGGTGCTACTGCTACTGCTACTGGCTCCTCGGCTGGCATGGAAGGTTGTGTCTGTGGCTCTGGCTCAGGAATGTCCTCCAACCCTACATCTCCTGATGCACCCACATCCTCCATTGCTTGTCTCTCAAAGTCAAGGATCTCGTCCGCGCTAAACAATGGAGGCTGCTCATCTCGCCCTGTCCAATCACTATAAGGATCTATCTCATCTAAATCAATAGGATCCAGTGATTTTTCTTCTACTCTCTTTGTGCGCAACCGAAGGTTGTATTGCACAAAGACAAGATCATTCAGGCGCTTTTGTGCTAACTTGTTCCTCTTTTTCGTGTGAATGGACTCGAACAAGCTCCAATTGTGCTCACAACTGGATGCACTACAGGGCTGACATAATACGCGGAGGGCAATTTTTTGAAGATGTGGGGTTTTTCCACCCCAATTTTTCCACCAAACCTCTGCAAAAAAATAAATATTGAAGAGTTAGAAAACAAAGTCAAAGACTCAAAAGTCAAAAGTAAAACACATTTTATCAAATTATATGATCATGATGCATGTGAAATAAACTTAAAAGTTAAAGACTCCCAATTTTATACCTGGTGGCAGAGTGTTTCTTCCTCTAAGAGCCATCTCTGAAGAAAAGAGATTACCAGTTGCTTCCCTGTACATATCCAACTCCATGATGATGTGGTCTCTCGCTGCAACCTCGGATTCCATCCTCTGAAAGCATGTCATGAGCCCCTCCATAACCTCTCCATTAGGATCGGAGAAGCTCTCTGAGAAGAAATAATAAGGGTTGAGGAAGTACCCTGCTGCATGGATGGGTTGGTGGAGTTGATTGTTCCACCTCCTATCAACAATTTCCCATATGGGATCAAATTTCAGGCTGTTCCCCATGTAGTAACTTTTGATAGCCTCTTTGGCCCTATCCATGGCCTCATAAATATATCCCATGGGGTTTTGATCCCCATCTACCAAGCGAAGGACTCTTACCAAGGGCTCCGACACCTAGATTAAAAATACAAAAAGATCAAAGTTAGAAATTTATAATGAAAGGCTTAAAGTTAAATTAAAAAATATATATATTTATATTCAACTTGAGTTTAAAATTAAAATCAAAGTTTTGAAGTTACCTTCACGATCTCTGTAGCTTTTTGTGCAAACAAGTGGTCAAAGACTATTGCAGCAACTCTCTCTCCTTCGGGCTTCTTTGAATATGAGGAGTCATTCCATGCTTGACTCACAAACATTTGTTTTAAAAAGCCCAAAGAATCCAAAATGCTTTGCAACGTTATGAAAATCGTTGCAAACCTTGTGGCACCTGGTCTCACCAACTCCTTCCCTTGCGTATGATCTCTCATCAAGCTAAGAACCCAAGGGTGATTGTAGATAAATTTTGTGATGCTCCTTGCATCATCTACAATCGATGCCACCCAAACAAGTTTGCCTATGTCCTCCAAAAGAAGGTCAAGGCAATGTGCCGCACAAGGTGACCAAAAGAGTGATGGATGTCTAATCTCAAGCATTCTTCCTGCTGCCACATACGCTACTGCATTATCTGTGATAACTTGCACCACATTAGCAATCCCCACCTCCATCACAACTTCTTCCAACAATGTACACAATGTATCTGCAGTTTTTATCCTGTTGGAAGCATCTATCGACTTCCAAAACACAACTTCACCTTTGCAAGCAACCAAAAAGTTAATGATGGTGCGGTTTCTCCCATCCGTCCACCCATCAGAAAGAATGGAGTAGCCATATTTCTTCCATTTAACTTTTTGTTGTTCAACCACTTGCATTGCCCTTTGGGTTGCATTTGTGAGCAACCTGCAGGTACAAAGTAAAATAATTAAATAAGTACAAAATTGTAAGTTTTAAACAAAAAATAGCTTCAATTCAACATAAATAATAAATTATAAATTAATTTGATTTAAAGAACATAAACTTAGCATAAAATTTAAGTTGACTTTCACCTACCTCCCACTCAAATCTTTGCGAGAAGGTGGTTTGAAGCCTTTTCCCGCAACTGTCAATGCAGTGACCATATTGTGCCAATAGGGACTACTCACCACATTAAATGGTATGTTATTGAAATACCAAAAGTCAGCACATGTCGACTCGGCATGTTGATGCACCTCCTTGTTCCACCCTGTAGCCTCCAATGATACTTGTGCTATTGGTGTGTTTCGAGGCACAAAAAAACTCTGTGGGTTGCGTGAAGATGAAGGTGGTGGTGGCACTGGCACTCTAGTCAAAGTCGAACTAGAGGAAACGGGGGGCCTAGAGGACAGTACAGCTGTGGCTGTGCTATGAACGCGAATCCGTGGACCACGAAGAGAGCCAACAATGCCAATATCTCCCTCCTCATCTGACTCTATCTCCATGTGCTCAACCTCGTGCTCCTGAGTTTGGCCATGGGCATGCGCATGTCCACTAGCTATGGCAGCTGCTATGGCTTTTTTTGCCCTCTCCCTTTGCATTTTTCTTTCCTCGGCAATTGAGAGTAGTGCAAGCATCTCTCTTCTAATCTCTTCTTTGGGCTTCTCACAAGGCTTGGCATCACGCTGAGGAATGCCTGCAAGATGGTATTTGAGGCGATTTATGCCTCCATGATATGTATTCTTGCACTCACTGCAAACAACTGTTCAAGGACGTGCCCTCTCACACCATACTTCCATGTAGGGGCTCTAGCCCCTGCAGGATGAGTGCTTGGAACCCATGATGATGGTGTAGACGGGGTGGAACATGGTGGGGCGGGGTTGGAACCTGATGCTAAGCCAGAAGCCATTATAGTGTGTATTCAATGCTCAATGATCAATCTACACACACAAAAAATATGTACAACATATTAGTTTTTTAATACAAAAAAAATTTAAAAACAACTTAAATCATTAAAAATTTAAAACTTAAAAGATATAGAGCTAAATTTGATTTAAATTGATACAAATGTGTTTAAATGAATTATAAATTAACATTATTAACTAATCTTATCATTTTACACAAAAAATGAACCTAGGTCTGAAAATTTCCAAAAACAATGAAAAAAATGAAAAAAATCAGCAAAAATCAACAAAAGATTGTGATGAATCTTGTTTTTTGGATTGTAAATGCAAAAAAATTGTTTCTTTGTGCTCTATTATGACTTTTTTTCAATTTGGAATGAGTATTTTGCAAGAAGAATGAAAGAAAATGATTAAGCAAAAATAAAAAACAAAAACAAAACCCCTACCTGTGAATCGAATTTCTCTTCAAAATCCACACAAAATGGCGTTTGAATCTGCTCTCCTCGATGGCAAATCGTTGGAAATGATATCTCCTTGCTTGGGGGGGGTTTTGAGCTCCTCACACAAACTATCATTCAATTTTGAAATGAAATGAAACTGAAAAAAGACGTTTTCTGCTTTATGTTCTGCGCGAGTTTTTTTGTCGAACTCGCGAGTTTTTGGCGAGTACTCGCGAGTTTTAAGTGGCAAGTTTTTCAAAAAACTCGAAAAAACTCGTTTTTTAAGGATGGCGAGTTAACCTCGTAAAAACTCGCGAGTTTTTCGCGAGTGTGCCAACTATGCTTGAGAAGATTATGGCAGTAAAAAAGTGGCCAAAACCTAAAAATATCAAAGGTTTGAGAGGATTCTTGGGTCTAACAGAATGTTATAGAATATGTAATATGCTGCCCTATTTTGCCCTTTGTTTTCTTTTGGTTTTGGTGAATGTTTTGAGATATGTTTGCAATGTTTGATACAACAATATAATGCAGCAAAATAGAAGATATTGCAATATTACATTCAACTCAAAAATTGAACATTACATAGGGAATACATAGCTGAAAATTCCAGAATTTTATATCAGCTTAGATACTTAGTATTTTCACAAAATATTGACAAACCAATTCATAAAATATCCCCTATTATCTAAAACACCAATACACAGAAAATTTGGGAGTTACAAATCATGAACTCACAAGTAAGATATGCCTTGAAACCCTCTAAAAATGGATGTCAGCTGCAAGTAACACCTCCAATGGAAGAAATGATGCCAACACAGTGCTCTCCAACCCTAGGCGACCTCCCAAGAAGCAGCACACTTTCCCAAAACCCTAGCAGCCGCCCCTTCAAATACTCCAGACTCCTCTCAAAATGTATGGCCAGCATAAGAACCACTATTGTTCCTCAAATCTGCTGCTATTGATCTCCAATCTGCTCAATAGGATGATCTTCAAATCTAAAATGTATCTATGAAGCTCAAACTGCAAATCTTTGTCTACAATGAAGCTCAATTGTGATTCCTGAAGTGAAATCACCAAAAATCCTCCAGACTGTGTCTTTCAATAGTATAGAGAATGTTGTTTGGAAGGGATCTTGTCCTCACAAACCCTGAGAAGAATAACCTCCTCTAAGAAACAGGACCAAACTCAATATTCAATCTAGCATAAGAGAAGAATGAGTCCAAAATACCTCTTTATAGCCTCCTCAAAACCCCACGACGCCCTTTGAGGAATAAAATGATTCTATTTTAAATTAAAAGGACCCCTTATGACTCCCTAGGTGCCCAACTTTAGGTTATAACGATGTTTACTTTATATTTTCCCCTTATGTCCCATGGTTCCTTTAATAAAGTAAATTTATAAAATAAAAGAAGTTAAATATTTAATTTAGCTTTAATAACATTATGTTATTTTAAAATAATTGCATCAAACCAAATAAACATTGAAATATGGATAGCAACTACTCTCACCGACACTAATAAAAGTAGTAGGATGACAACTAGCTCCGTCGATGCCCAAAATTGACTTACTAAAAATAGTATGGGGGAAAACTCTGAAAACACTCCAAAAAAAGGCAATACACAACTCCGAACCACACCAAGCTGGATAAACGGTCACCAAAGTTCCCTAACCACACTCTGTTAGCCTATGAGAACAACTGAATAGGCTAACTTTGCCAAACTGTTGAATAGGCTAGGAAGGGGACATTAAAATCCGCCCTTCCCAAGATTGTTTGTACTCAAGCAATCTCAACTTTGGATGTTGTAGAATCTGCTCATTTTCCCACGTCGCATCCTCCATCGATAAGTTCCTCCACTTGACCAAGTACTCCTTAATAACCCTTGTCCGAAGAGTCCGCTCTCTAGAATCTATGATGGCCACTGGAATCAGCATCAACTTACCTTCCTCATCTAAAGGTGGCAACTCTAATGAGGGAACCATATTGTGTCCTAGCACCTTCTTGAGCTTGGATACATGAAAAACATTATGGACCCTGTTGCCAACTGGTAACTCAAGCTCATAGGCAACCTCCCCAATCCTCTTGGACACCTTGAAAGGACCATAAAATCTGGGCTTAAGCTTCTCGACCCCACTCTTCTTCAAAGAAGACAGTCTATAAGGCTAAATCCTCAAATACACCATGTCCCCAACATCAAAAGTGTGCACACGATGTTGATCAGCTTATAAATTTTGCTAATTCTAAATTTGTCGTGCATTCTCTTTCAAAGATTTCATGACATCCTGACTTTCCTGCAACAAATCGCTGGCCTTAGGCACTCTACTATCTCCAAATAGCAAATCTATAAAGTTAGGTGTCTCATATCCATAAAGAACCATGAAAGGTGACATCCCGATGGACATGTGATAAGTGGAATTATAATAGTATTCACCAAGATGCAACCACTTAATCCAAGCTCTCTATTGCCTCGATACATAGTTCCTAAGATACCCCTCCACCCATTTGTTGACGACCTCTATCTACCCATCTGTCTATGGTTGGTAACTCGTGCTAGGAGTGAGTTTTGTCACACTCAACCTAAAGATATCCTGCCAAAAGTGACTTAGGAACTTGCTGTCCCTATCACTCACTATATTCCTAGGCATCCCATGCAATCCGAAAATCTCCCTGAAGAATAAATCAGCCACCTGTGCAGCAGTGTATGTCGCTGAAACAGCGAAAAAATGTGCAAATTTGGTTAACTTGTCAACCACCACATATATGCAATCCTTATTCTACACCTTAGGCAACCCAATGATGAAATCCATGGAGATGCATTCCCACTTCTGATTGGGGATGGACAAGGGCTGAAGTGAACCAGCTAGATAAGAGTGCTCATTCTTATTCTTTTGGCAAATAGGACACTCCCTAACATACTCGAGGACCTCATTCTTAAGTCCTTTCCAAGTGAATCTTTCTCAGATCTGCCTGTAGGTTTTGAAGAAACCCGGGTGACCAGCCATGGATGCATCATGAAATGTCCTCAATATCTTCCCCTTAAGCTATGACGTAAGCACCAAATAGACCCTCTCCTTGTAAATGATCAACTCATTGAGCACTGTATACCTGTCATCATGAATGGTGCCCTCTATGATTCCTACAGCCCAAGAATCCTTTGCATACTCCGCTGAAATTAACTCTCTCCAATCAACAGTGATCTCAACCAAATAACACAAATGTGGCCTACTGGAAAGTGCATCAGCAACTACATTCTTCTTCCCCTTAACATAAACGCTGTCAAAATCATATGCTTGTAGTCTGCTAACCCACTTCTACTACCTATCATTAAGATCTTTTTGGTTCATGAAATATTTGATGCTATTATGGTTTGTTTTGATGATGAATCTGCCCCCTACTAGGTATGGTCTGAATTTGGCTAATGCATGCATGATAGCAAACATCTTTCTATCATATATAGAATAGCTCTTCTCCATAGCTCTCAGCTTCCTTCTCTCAAATGTTATAGAGTGCTTCTCTTGCATCAACACCGTCCCAATGCCCTCTCTTGAAGCATCACACTCCACCTCAAATGGTTTGGTGAAATCCAATATTGTCAACACTAGACATGAGGACATCAACTGCTTGAAGTGCTCAAAACACTTTTGTGCTAAATCGGACCATTCAAATGCCCCCTTCTTCGTTAAATCTATAAGTAGGGTTGTAGTCTGTGAAAAACCCTTAACAAACCTCCTATAAAATCTGCACAAACTAAAGAATCCCTTGAGTTGAGTGAGATTCGTCGAAGTAGGCCAATCAACAATAGTCATGTAAGGATATAATAGAAAGAGTGTCTTGTCAGTTTCATCAACAAATAAAGTAATTATTTTCTTGGAATCGAAGAAGTTTGGAGTTTTTTAACATGGTTTATCAGTTTTGTACATGGCTTGAGAGATCGATAATGGTCTACATCATTTGAGAAAATTGGTTATTGGATTAGTGCTTTGCCTATTGAACATTATTGTATTTGGTGAGTTCTTGAGGAAGATGAGATATTTCAATATTTGACAAGTTGATGTAGAGGTGGAGAAGCATGTTACGCTGTTAACCCATCGATTGTATTGGGATATGTGATAACCAACTATGGCTCCCATAACCCTTATTTGAATCGTTTATCAATCCCTAAGTATATTTGTTATAAACTAAATCGACCTCATTGAGATTAGGATACTAATATTGCCAATGATGCCTCTACATAGGAAGTAGTGAGTAGTTGTTTGGCATTGTATTACCAGGTCTGTTCTTATTGTATGACTTTTGGAGGTTGCCCGCTCAAAGTGCTTTATTATAATAAAGTAATTGCATATTCTTTTTTATTATATTCTTCTCTTGTGCAAGAAATTTCATTACAAGCAATATCAAAAAATGTTCTTGGCATCTTCAAGACGAGAAAAAGGGTAATTTTTTTCTATCTTGAAAGTTGTATTGTCAAGTGCATATCTCTGGCATAAATGCAACTTTTTTTCTAAAATCTAGAGGGATGCTTTAGGACATTAAAGAAGCTACATTCCAGATTTGAGGAAATTTGAACCATTTTTGGAGGAGTCATGGCAAAACTGGGATTTTCACCAAATTTGTTTCCAAGGCTGCCGAACATCAATTTTTTTGGAGAGTTTTTCACTAAAGTGAGGATTAGACTCAAGTAAGCTACAATAAAAATTCCGGTATATTTGGAATTATTTTGAGTAAGCTATTGTGAAAATTATAGTGGTGGCATCATGTTAGGGGTTTCAACAAGAGGCAAGGGAAGGAATCTACTCACACCAAGAAAGACTTTGACAAAAAAGGATCCGGGGTTAGTGAAGATGGAGCACCTAAAATTTGAAGCTACTTTGAATGCAACAACCACCAAGGGTAAGGAAGAATTTTGTTTCAATAACGGCTTCCAAGTCAAATCTAATGGGCTTGGCTACAAAGGAGGAGCTGAAAGGGACAGCTAAGAAAGAATATATCAATGATCTCCAATATGATATCTTCAACCATCTTCTCTCAAGATTTTTATGGACTTCCCAAAGACAAATTCACATCACAAGACTCAAGAAGCAAAAACATCTTCTAAGGGAAATTGGTTTGACTTTGATTCAAATCAAAATCAGGATCAACACCCAAATAATTACATTGCAAGCTCTAGGCACTTCGTACCAAACATGGATATGTTTAAGTTTGATGGCAAGGATCCTACCAACTGGCTCTGCCAAATAGAAGGCAAGAAACAAGGCAAAAAAAATCGATTTTGAAGGGAAAATTATGAAGCGTGTTATCTCTCTCAATTTGGCGATTTTTTTTCCTGATTTGTAAACTATTTCTCAAGGCCATATTGAGGCTGCTATAATATAGATTTAATGTGATTCATAGCAGAATTCAAGGAGTTATTGCAAAATTAGGGTTTCCACCAAATTCACTTCAAGGACTGCAAATCAGCAAATTATTTTATATATTCTAGAGGGTAGAACAAGGGCGCATTGATCCACTTATAGTTCTAGTTTGGAAGCATTTGGAGTTGTTTTCAGCAAGTTATTGCAATTTTAGGGTTTCTCATAAATTTGCTCTATAGGTTGCAATTTGTGTAATTTTTCAGATTTGTTTACATCTTTAGAAAGATGGAACAAAATCATTAGGGGTCTACTTTTTAAAATTTTAATTTTGGGGATGAATTTTTTTCAAATCATCCAATCAAGTTTTGGTCTACAAGAAATTAAATATTGCATGGTCAAACCTCATCATGGCAAGACAACAAACTAGAGGTAGGGGCAAGAATTCCTACACACCAAGAAAAATCCCTAACAAAGATGATAGACTTGGAGTTTGGATCAAGTGGGGTCTCAATTCTAACGCCTTCCCCATTAGATGAAAAAGTGAGCCAATTAAAAGAGGGATGCAGAAGGAGTTAAAAGGAGAATTGGCCAACATCAAGTCTGCAATGAATGAAAAATGGGAAAAGGCAATGGCATTTATCCAAGAATCATTCCAAAAGATATCATTCTTATAAGATGCTTCAAGAAACCGAGATGGATCACCAAAACAAGCTAATTCTGATCCAAATGCTAGTACTCATATGGGATGTTGGAACTTGTTACCATTCATGGACATTCAAGGATAAGAAGAAAGAGAAGATGAAGAAGAAAACAGAGTACAAGGAGAAGGAGAAGAAGAAAGAGAAGAAAATAAGGAAGAAGAAGAAGAAAATGAGGAAGAAGGTGCTAAAGAAGAAGAGTCAAAGGATCCTACACCAACAAATCTATAGGCAGTTATAGAGATGTACTTAGGAGCGGTTGGGGATGTGCCACAAGGATTGTCTCCCAAAGTAAACCATGATCATTCCATTCAAATAGCAACATGGCACTACCCCCCATCCATCACCTCTTTCTTGAGGATGCACTGCAATAGCCTACCGTAATTTTCAATGCAAAAATTTTTTGATTTCACCACCTCAAGAGAAAGACATTCCGTCAAACAGTTTTCATTCCCAAATGTACTGAACTTAACCTCAATATGATTTCAAGAGTTTGACAATAGATTGGTACAATGCGGAAACAACAAAGATTTCTCATAGTAATAAGAAGATTTTTAGGTAATATTGAACTCAGCAAATTGATTATTAAATAATAAATCCCGTAGTTGCATACACCACCATATTAACAATGCAATGCTGACCTGTTAAGTAATAACATAATTCTTTCAAAGACTTCAAGTCTTTCTCCAAGCAGCTCGATTCCTCCACCATCAAAATAGTACCTAAGTATATATCACACAGCTAATAGTTCCAAAATTCAGCAACAACTCCCTCCTATAGATTATCAATCAACCACTTTCAAGGTTGTGGCAGAGCATATGATTCCTTTTGTCTTTTAACAATGCCATATTTACAAGGAAATCACCCAGAAGAATATGGCGACCCAGTGAAAGTATAGTTGCAGTTCTAAGAACTGAATTTGAGCCCACGTTACTCCTCCTCAATTTCATACGGTGCAATGGTGGTTGTTATATACATGTAGGTTGAATGAACAGTCTTCAACACTCAGGAATATTCATTCAATGTTTTGAAATGCTTCCTATATAATCTTCAACGCTCATAAACGCTTCCAAGAATGATGCAATAGCCTACCCTCATTGCCACGTCTCCATAAAGACTAATATAAAGTGTTTGCTCCTTTAGGTATTAATCAATGGGAATGTTGAATGTTAACAAGAACAATAATATTTTAAGTGTCATTTATATCTCCAACGATGAACTTTCAGATATCATTGCAAGTAACTAAGTAGCGATTCATTTATTCCCTCCTATCTATTATTTGATATCTCTCCCAAGCGGCAGTAACAAATATTTTGAAGGATGCAGGCAACGCCCAGAAATGTACTTTTCAACAATCCACGTCACCCTTACTCTTATGAATGGAGCCTCTTTACACAATTATAGTCGACTTGATCTTCCACCGCTCTGCTTCATAAAAAACACAGCAATCTTTATCTAGTCAGTTTATTTTCAAAGTTTGTCCCATAAGCTTGCAATGGAATTATAGAATATGAGTTCCCTTGAACTTTATTAATCTGTTGCATAAATTATGTCAAATCTATTCTCCTAAATCACACAGCAATCCTCAATGTCTCTAGAAACATTTTAAATCAGCAGATTATTAATTATTGTGCCCAACTAAGTCTTGCAATCATATATAATCGAGCAGGACACTTCAATAATTGACGGTGACATCAACTCCTCCTCCAGATACAGTCCTTAACTCAAATTCAAGTACACGAGTTCTTTCCCAATTATGTCTGATCAATCTTTAAATGTAACGAAAAGATTGCCATAAGGTAACAATTAATATTCAAGAGATGTGAATCCCTTTACTAGGTTAACCACTTCCTTAATGCATGCTTCCTGAGTACCCCCTTCAATTGTGTGCTTGTATGTATGATCCCAACCAAAGGAAAGTAGAACTTGGATGGCATTGGCTCATAAACCCAATGTTGTTATTTCATAGATGTACACGATTAGCTTTGTATCTCCTTCAGTCCACATACTTTGCTACGTAGCACTTTGAAATATTAAAATATACATACACAATTCTTTTCTATTAGAGGTGCAAATTGTAGTACTTTCATATTGTCAAATAAATACAGAATAAGTATCTAATCACATTGAGGTCTGTAAATAAGGTTTCTGGATTAAACTGTGCGTCTATTTTTTTGACTCTTCTCTCTTTCTGCATTGAATCTTGATGATGGATCATAGAGTATGATTCAAAACATTGATGTAAAAAATAGACACACAGTTTAATCCAGAAATCTTATTTCCATATTGTCATGGACTGTGGAAACTTCATGCTTTCACAATGAGGTCCCCACTATGACTATCTCCGTAATTTCCAAACAAACAATGTTTGAAGCCAAAACGCCATCTTCTATAGCAACGCTGATATTATTGCAGCTCTAAGAATGAATTTTGTGATGAGATTTCAATTTTACTTATGATCTTCGAGCCAATTAAAATTGCTTAATTAATACAGTAGACAGTGCATAGACAATGCCCTTAGAATTCTAGAAATATTCTGCAATTTTCAAACTTTGATACCAACTGAATACTGAAATTTGTCTTTGAAGACTTCACAAATCTCTTCAAGAAACCAATCAATTAAATCCAAGCAAGAAACCTATATGATTTCTCCTGCAATCAACCAGGGTGGATAATCTCACCACCGGAGCTGATCTTCTCTTAGAGAGCTTTCGTCCTCCAAAAGGATGTGGTGAACCTTGTTCAACCAACCTTGCTCTGTTCTCCAATTCCCAAAACCAGCATGCCTGAAACAATGCTCCAGCAATCTTTTATTCCTTCCTCTTCGTAACTCCTCATGCCTTCTTGAATTCTCCTCTTTTGCCTTTTGATTTTTAATTTAATTCTTTTGAGAATCCAACAAAAGTAACTTAATTAATTTCATTTAACCTTTTTATAATTTAAGTTACTTTTGCACTATTAAATAATTAATTTTAGTTGTCCTTTTAATTTAATCTTTTTGGACAACTTAAGAATTAATTATTTAACTACAATGCTGACTTACAAAAATTGGGGAGACTATAGTCCGCCCTTCCCAAATATTGCTTGTCCTCAAGCAATGTCAGCACAACTACCAAGCCACCTGAATGAGACAAACCTAATCCAGTTGTGATTCCAAGATCCCAAACCAATCTCTGGAAATGGCCACCACGTTTCCGTTGTTCCTCTGATAAAAACTATCAGCTCAACATGCCAAATTTGTGCTCGCCTCTCCTATGACCCTAAAAAATACTCAACCTCTGATCCCAAACTAAAATACCTCTGAAATTTCAAATCTACACCATGAGAATTCACCTACAAAGGCACTTCAATTAGGTTCACTTTTGCAATCCCACTGCCTATCACGATCTTGGGCAATCAGACAAACCCTCTGATCAACAGGAAAGAATGGTCTTCCACAACAATCACCATTGAGTCCCAAAAAGGATGAAGATAAGTTCCTACTAAATTGTTGATTAAACAAGTGACAACAGAATTAAATCTGCAATTGGCTGGTCTAGGAATGTTTCTCTTATCACAATCTGGAAAAAACTCATTAACACCCAATTTCCGAGTGCCCAAAAAAATTTCCCATATACACCAAATTACACAAATAGCTGCAATTAATAGTGCATCATCTGAAAAAACATCGGCTAGCAGCCTGGAAGAATTGCCATAAACATCATTCAACACTGTGGAATGAAGGAATAAGTGAAACATAACAAATAAATCTACCATACTTTTCTGCCACATAATCTGCAAATACTAAAAATTGACCAGCTCATGAGCTAATTTTGTTAAGACCAGAATTACAATGATTGAACAGCAGCTGCAATGTAGGAAAATTCTTATATGCATAGGGTTTGTGAGCCTAAAATTGATTGAAGAATCTTCCCCAATTATAGAGCTAACATCATCATTAAACTCCCACTGATACATGCTCCACTTATTGACTGAAAATATAGACCAAACCACCTAGATGCAAGTAGCAAAAATCATGTGTTGGTTGATTGGGAAGCGAACAACAACTTCAAATCTGCAATTTTGCCTAAAGCCCATCCATAAATTAGATTCTGAAATTTCATTAACCCAATATTGAGTTTTACTTGGATCCCATATCTTGTATTTATCATCAACCATATCACTAGATTTAGAAAAAAATTCATCCTCCATTGCAAAAAGTGGATTATCATAAGTGTTATTTGCATCCCACTCAAAAAGAGGTTGACAATAAACCGAAATGAGTTTCTATTTATTTGACCAAATTGATCATCTTGTTGTTCCAACTCTGTACTTTCCAACTTGGAAGTTTGCTCTAAATCAGCTTCAATAGCATACTCATCAAACTCATCTATTACTTGCTCGATTTCCCTAACACTTACCTCATTTGCTTGCTCCTTAATCTGATTTGCAACAGCTAACTGAAAATTTGCTTCTTGAAGAGCCATTCGAGTACTCTCCAAACACTCTTTAGTAGATGTAAGCTCAAAGATGAACTTATCTACTTCTTGCTCCTTTTGCTTTCAATGCAACCAAACTATTTTCTGCAGATTTGATGGAACAATCTCTATTTGAAAGTAAACTTAAGAAATCAGATTTCAAAGTTCTAAGTTTTCTTTAACTACCTATGAATCTGCAAGAGAGGTTCATCCTTCAATACCCTTTTTTCATCTCTCAATTTGGGCCTTCCAAAAGAGATCTACAATGACATTATGTGTATGTTCAAAACGTGATAGGGCTGCAACAATCATATCTTTGTAACTTCAATTTGTTTCTTCAACTCACATGATCCATTTGGTGAATGATCAATCTCAACTTCATGTAATAATATTTCTGATTTGTCTTCAATATCACAGCCCTCAACATCAGCTACCTTTATCATATCCTCATTGCACAATTCATATTTTGAAGTTTGAACAGCACCAAACTCAAAAGGATTTCCTTCCATTGTTATAATTTCCTTTACAACCACTCATTCCTCATATGGCAAAGTACCTTTTCCTTTTGAATGTTCTGTTATAAACTCCTCATTATCCCTGAAAGGTTTCAACTTCTTTACACATTGGTTGAAAACTTTGTAAACCAATTTAAATGCAGCTGTAGGAGTAACTTGTTCTTGTCTAAAAACAGCCAATATCATAGATAAGATGGACTGGAAGATAGCATCACTTCCATTAATAACCAAAATCATAATTGTTTGCATGGCTGCAATAACATTATCGGTATGATATTTTCTGATTGTGGCAAGGAAACGGTGAAACATTTGGTGAATCAAATCATCTAATCCCAAATCTAACATGATGTTTCCCAATCTGAGTTTTGCAAATGTTTCAAGTATTGCAATCATTCTAGAAAAATGAAAACATTTAATATCATCCAAATCCCGGAAACTATCCACCATCAATTGTATTACCTCCTTCATTGTGTCATCATCATAAGGAGCTTCAGGTGCCACAATTTTTAAGACCTCACTCAGACAAGAAGTTACCAGCAATCTTATCTCATCATCTGAATGTCTCAACTGTTGATGTTAATACAGCGTCGGTCTTCACTAAGACTCATATTAAATATCAACTAGAGCATGGGCCGACCCTATCTTAAGTTATATTTATTCATTTATTATTATTTGTATAAAGGCCGACCTAAATGAAGAGGCGCCAAGAAGATATATATACAAGGTTACTTTTGGTTATTGAAGTACAATTCGAAGATAAACAAGTTCGCACTTTTGGCAGAGCAGAATTCGCAGTCTTAGAAGAAGTTCATACTTAATCAGCAGATCATCATCTTGTAGCAGCAGATCATCACTTTGTAGCAGCAGACTGATTTCAAGGAGAAACATATTCATTTGTATCTTTGCATCTAGGAGAGGTGCTATTATTCATTGTATCAAATTCGATATTGTGTTGTGCCTGAGTTCAAGCAGATTTCTGCTCTTATTCCTTCAATATATAAGAGATATATTTGCTGGGTTTTTCTCCCTCAAGAGGAGGGTTTTCCCAGGGTATCTTGTTGTGTTCATTGTCTTATGTGTTGCATTTCTTTTGTGAATTGATTATCTAATCTGATCTAAGAAACACTAACATGGTATCAGAGCGGGTGTGAAAAAGATCGTGATCAGATTTAGTTCGCAACACTTATTCTTTTTCAGTCTATCTTCCAAATTTCTCAAGATGGTGAACGGTCTAAAAATCGAGGATAGACTCGAAGGGATCTCGAACTACATATCATGGAGATTCAGGTTCATGCTAACCTTGGAAGAGAATGATTTGGCTGAGTTTGTGAAAACAAAAGTTCCCGAACCTGAGGGGGAAGAAGAGAAGCTGCAATGGAGGAAGAAAGACACTAGGGCAAAGAAAGCATTGGTTGATTCCGTCAAAGATCATATTGTACCAATTATCTTCAAGTTGGATACAGCAAGAGAGATGTTTACAACCTTGGAAGAGATGTATGAAATCAACAACACCAGTCGTGCCCTTGCTCTGAAGCAACAACTTCATCATGTGAAAATGGAGAAAGGAGAATCTGTTATTACATACTTCATGAGGATTTCAGAGATAAAAGATCAGCTCTCCACTATTGGACACATGATTGATGATAAAGAACTGACTATGCTTGCTCTCAATGGTCTTCCGCTTTCATGGGAGGCATTCATCCAAGGAATCAGTGCAAGATCCGAACTTCCTAAGTTTGATCGATTGAGGATTGATTGCATTCAAGAAGAGTCAAGACTAACAGCAAGGGGGATTGGTCAAAGCTCAAAGAATGAAGAATTACAAGTTCTTACCTCTCATTCATCAAACAAAGGAAAAGGCCTTAAGAAAGGATTCTTCAAAAGGAATCGAGAAGATGGAAATGATGATGCTCCTACCTTCAAAAGAAAACGAGACATGTCCAAGATTCAATGTTTTCGTTGTGATAAGTATGGTCACTTTGCGAGGGTGTGCCCTCAACGACCTAAGCTTCAAGTTGCCACTGCAGATGTTGAAGAAGTCACTCCACAAAAGGACTCCAGTAATTATCTATTTTATTCAGCCTTGTCTAGCAATGTTTCTACGGACTCTTACACTTGGTTGATTGACAGTGGTGCTTCTAGACACATCACCGGATTCAGAAGTCACCTTTCAAACTTAATGGAAAGCAACTCTAGTGATCAAGTTGTTATTGGAGATGATGCTAGATATTCTGTAAAAGGGTTTGGAAATTCCACTCTTCACTTGGATTCTAGAATTTCTTTGGAGTTGAATGATGTACTGTTCGTACCAGGGATAAAGAGGAACCTTGTTTCAATTTCAGCATTAGAAGACAAAGGTTATCAAGTTGCCTTCTCTAAAGGGAAAGTTCTTATATGGGCAAAGAACTCCAGCTTCAAATCTGCTCAAGTGATTGGAGTTAGACATGAATGTCTCTACATGCTGTGCACTCGTCCTCTTCAAGCACTTGTGCATAACAGTACCAGCATGTGTGATCTTTGGCATCGAAGATTGGCTCACATTCACTTTCGTGCTCTACCTATCATGGAGAAGATGGTCACCGGTCTTCCGAAATTCGATCAAGAACATGAAGGTACATGCAAGGGATGTGCCCTAGGCAAGAACACAAAAGGTACGTTTCATTCCAGTGAAAGTAGATCTAAATGTATTCTTGATCTCATTCATTCTGATTTGTGTGGTCCAATGTCTATTGCATCATCTAGTGGTTTCTTGTATTATATTATTTTCATTGATGATTACTCTAGAAAGACTTGGATTTATTTCTTGAGATCGAAAGAATCAGAAGAAGTATTAGTAAGATTCAGAGAATTCAAAGCACAGATTGAAAATCTGTCCGGGAAGAAGATCAAAGTATTGAGATCTGATAATGGTGGAGAATACACTTCTGGCACTTTTCGAGACTTTTGTATTGAAGCAGGGATTAAGAGGGAGTTCAGTGTTCCCTATAATCCACAACAAAATGGTATTGCTGAAAGGAAGAATAGGTCTATTGTGGAAGCAGTGAAAGCTATGATCCATGATCAAGACTTACAAATCTCTTTTTGGGCTGAAGCATCAAGAACAACCGTCTATGTTCAAAACAGGAGTCCCCACAGGATCTTAGAGAATAAAACTCCTGAAGAAGCATTCTCAGGCGTGAAGCCTGAAGTTAGTCATTTGAGGATCTTTGGCTGTCCAGTCTATGTTCATATTCCAAAGGAAAAGAGAACAAAGCTAGAACCTTCTGGGAAAAAAGGAATTCTTGTAGGCTACAGTGAGACATCAAAAGCTTACAGAATCTACATTCCAGGACAGAAGTCTATTGAGTTAGTAGAGACGTCACATTTGAGGAAGATGTTGTTTATAGAAAGTCCAAAGGCACTCCGATGGAGGTCGATGAAGAAGAACCTCCTCAAGATATGGAAGTTGACCATATCCCAGAGAATCTGAAGGAGGATACAGAACCTAAAGAAGATATTGATCCAGCTGAGCCTTTGGATCCTACTGATGGGCCTCTAGACATTGTGATTGGAAAGAAAAGACCTCTTTGGGCTCGCAGGACAATGCAGGAAGCAGAAAGGTTTGTAGCTCCAAGAGGAGCCTTCAGAGAAAGCAAGAGACCTCACAAGTTCTCTAGCTATGTTGCCTTGATGAGTCAGATTATTGAGTCAGAGCCTTCAAATGTTGAAGAAGCTTCTAGTCAACAAGTATGGAAAGATGCCATGATTGAGGAGTATCAGTCTATACTTAAGAACGATGTTTGGGATATAGTCCCTAGACCCAAAGACAAATCTGTGGTGTCTTCTAAGTGGCTCTTCAAGATCAAGCATGCAGCTGATGGGAGCATTGAGAAACACAAGGCTAGATTTGTGGCTAGAGGGTTCTCACAAAAAGAGGGAGTTGACTATGAAGAAACTTTTGCTCCTGTGGCTCGTTACACGTCTGTTAGAACCATCATTGCTATTGCCGCATCTAGAGGATGGAAGATTCACCAAATGGATGTAAAGACAGCTTTTCTGAATGGCATAATAGAGGAAGAGGTTTACATTGAGCAACCAGAAGGATTTGAGGTACATGAGAAAGAATCTCATGTCTGCAAGCTGAAGAAGGCCTTGTATGGTCTTAAACAAGCTCCTCGTGCTTGGTATGAAAGAATTGATCAGTACCTTTCAAGTCTGGGTTTCTCAAAGAATGATGCAGATTCTAACCTCTACTTCAAGGTAGTAAATGGTGAAGCATTGATTTTAGTTTTATATGTTGATGACTTGATCATTACTGGTGAAGAACATCTAATACTAAAATGCAAGAAGGAATTAGCTTCAGAGTTTGAGATGAAGAATCTAGGTCTTATGCATTACTTTCTTGGCTTAGAAGTTTGGCAAAAGCCAAATGAGATGATTCTAAGTCAAGGCAAGTATACTGTTGACATTCTCAAAAGGTTTGGTATGCTTGACTGCAAACCTATGTCTACACCCATGGAGTCTAATTTAGATAAGTTGAAAGAAGCTGCAGCTAGTTCAGAACCAGTGGATTCTACGATGTATAGACAGTTGATTGGTTCATTGATGTATCTAGTTAACACTAGACCTGATATCTGCTATGCAGTGAGTGCACTTAGCCAGTTTATGTGTGAACCAAAGCAAATACATCTTGTAGCAGCTAAACATATCCTGAGATATTTATGTGGCACAATTGGATATGGGTTGAGATATTCTTCAAATGTGGATTTGGAGCTGCATGGTTTTACTGATTCTGATTGGGCAGGATGTGTCAGATCGGAAGAGTACTTCTGGTTGTTGCTTCAGTTTGGGGACTGCTATGATCTCCTGGTGTAGCAGGAAACAGTCTTCTGTGGCCTTGAGTACAACTGAAGCAGAGTATATTGCAGCTTGTGTGGCAGCTCGTGAGGCAGTGTGGCTTCGTAAGCTCCTTGCAGGATTGTTTGGTCAATCAATGGAGCCTACTATCATACACTGTGATAATCAAAGCTGTGTGAAGCTTTCTGTCAATCCTGTGTTTCATGACAGAACAAAACATGTTGAGATCAAGTACCACTATATTAGAGATATGGTGCAAAGGAAAGCTATACAGTTGAGGTATATCAGCACTGAAGAGCAAACGGCAGACATTCTCACCAAGCCTCTCGCCAGGATGAAGTTTGTATACTTCCGAGAGAAACTTGGTATGGTGGAGAATGCAGCCTTGACTGAGAAAGAGTCTCAGTAATCAGTGATCCTTGATTGAGAATGCAACTCTCTGCTGAGAGAGAGTTGAGGTGCAAGCCCTTGTTAATACAATTCTCTGCTGAGAGAGAGTTGAGGTGTAAGTCCTTGATAATGCAATTCTCTGATTAGAGAGAGTTGAGGTGAAAGCCCTTGTTTCCACCCTCTGGGAGAAGCTATGGTGGATGTCATGTGTGCGACTCCATGACAACATCACGTGAGAGAATCCGTGATGAGTTTTTACCATCTATGGGAGTAGCCATAATGGTTAATATCATGTTGAGGTGATATTTTATTTTGTTTTCATTCTAACATAATGTGTCTTGTGCAGATGGAAGTTCATCCCTAGCTGAGAGGGAGTGTTGATGTTAATACAGCGTCGGTCTTCACTAAGACTCATATTAAATATCAACTAGAGCATGGGCCAACCCTATTTTGAGTTATATCATTTACTTGTTGACTGGCCGACTTAAGTTATATTTATTCATTTATTATTATTTGTCTAAAGGCCGACCTAAATGAAGAGGCGCCAAGAAGATATATATACAAGGTTACTTTTGGTTATTGAACAACAATTCGAAGATAAACAAGTTCGCACTTTTGGCAGAGCAGAATTCGCAGTCTTAGAAGAAGTTCATACTTAATCAGCAGATCATCATCTTGTAGCAGCAGATCATCACTTTGTAGCAGCAGACTGATTTCAAGGAGAAACATATTCATTTGTATCTTTGCATCTAGGAGAGGTGCTATTATTCATTGTATCAAATTCGGTATTGTGTTGTGCCTGAGTTCAAGCAGATTTCTGCTCTTATTTCTTCAATATATAAGAGATATATTTGCTGGGTTTTTCTCCCTCAAGAGGAGGGTTTTCCCAGGGTATCTTGTTGTGTTCATTGTCTTATGTGTTGCATTTCTTTTGTGAATTGATTATCTAATCTGATCTAAGAAATACTAACATCAACCACCTGTGTTGACCCAAAGAAGCCACTGTAGGAACAAGAGCTATCTGCAACAAATCTGAAGGTGACTGCTCAAATAGGCTCAAATATTCTTCTACTCTTTTTAACGTGACCAAAGCTTCATTCCTTGATTGTGATAGGCTACTGAGCTTACTACTTGATTCATAAAGTATTCTTGCCAACCATTTTGTATCTTCGATTGCCATGCTTCAACTGGAATTGAAATCCTGAGTTACCCAATAGGTTGGCAGAAATTTTTGTGCTCTAATACCATTGTAATAGCCTACCCTAATTTGCTATGCAAAAAAAAAATTATTTCACCACCTCAAGAGCAAGACATTTCGTCAAACAGTTTTCATTCCCAAATGTATTGAACTTAACCTCAATATGATTTCAAGAGTTTGAAAATAGATTGGTACAATGCAGAAACAACAAAGATTTCTCATAGTAATAAGAAGATTTTCAGGTAATATTGAACTTGTCAAATTGATTATTAAATAATAAATTTTGTACTTGCATAAACCACCATATTAACAATGTAATGCTGACCTGTTAAGTAATCACATAATTTTTTCGGAGACTTCAAGTCTTTCTCCATGCAGCTTGATTCCTCCACCGTCAAAATAGTACCTAAGTATATATCACACAACTAATAGCTCCAAAATTCAGCGACAACTCCCTCTTATTGATTGTCAAGTAACCACTTTCAAGGCTGTAGTAGAGCATATGATTCATTTTGTCTTTTAACAACGCCTTATTTACAAGAAATCACCTAGAAGAATATGGCGACCCAATGAAAGTATAGTTGCAGTTCTAAGAACTGAAATTGAGCCCACGTTACTCCTCCTCAAGTTTATACGGTGCCTCAATTCTTATATGTGCAGCAATGATGGTTGTTATATACATATAGGTTGAATGAACGTCTTCAACACTCAGGAATATTCATTCAATGTTCTGAAATGCTTCCTGTACAATCTTCAACGCTTCCAAGAATGATGCAAAAGCCCGCCCTCATTGCCACGTCTCCATAAAGACTAATATAAAGTGTTTGCTTCTTCAGGAATAAATCAATGGGAATGCTGAATGTTAATGGGAACAATAATATTTTAAGTGCCATTTATATCTCCTACGATGAACTTTCAGATATCATTGCAAGTAACAATGTAGGGATTCATTTGTTCCCTCCTATATATATTATGTGACATCTCTCCCAAGCGGCAGTATCAAATATTTTGAAGGATGTAGGCAGCGCCCAGGAATGGACTTTTCAACAGTCCATGTCACCCTTACTCTTATGAATGGAGCCTCTTTACACAATTATAGTCGACTTGATCTTCCACCATTCTGCTTCATAAAAAACACGGCAATCTTTATCTGGTCAATTTATTTTCAAAGTTCGTCCAATAAGCTTGCAATGGAATTATAGAATATGAATTCCCTTGAACTTTATTAATCTGTTGCATAAATTATGTCGAATCTATTCTCCTAAATCACACGAAAATCCTCAATGTCTCCGAAAATATTTTAAATCGGCAGATTATTAATTACCGCGCCCACCTGAGTCTTGCAATCATATATAATCGAACAAGACACTTCAATACTTGGACGGCGACATCAACTCCTCCTCTAGATACAATCCTTAACTCAAATTCAAATACACGAGTTCTTTCCCAATTATGTCCAATCAATCTTTAAATGTAACGGAAAGATTGCCATAAGGTAACGATTAATATTCAAGAGATGTGAATCCCTTTACTAGGTTAACCACTTCCTTAATGCATGCTTCCTGAGTGCCCCCTTCAGCTGTGTGCCTGTATGTATGATCTTGACCAAAGGAAAGTAGAACTTGGATGGCATCGGCTCATAAACCCGGCGTTCTTATTTCATAGATGTACACGATTAGCTTTGTATCTCCTTCATCCACATAATCTGCTACATAGCACTTTGAAATATTAAAATATACATACACAATTCTTTTCTATTAGAGGTGCAGATTGCAGTACTTTCATATGGTCAGATAAATACAGAATAAGTATCTGATCACATTGAGGTCCTCACTATGACTATCTATGTAATTTCCAAACAAACAATGTTTGAAGCCAAAACGCCATCTCCTATAGCAACGCTGATATTATTGCAGCTCTAAGAATGAATTTTGTGATGAACTTTCAATTTTACTTATGATCTTCAAGCCAATTAAAATTGCTTAATTAATACAGTAGTCAGTACCATTAGAATTCCAGAAATACTCTACAATTTGCAAACTTTGATACCAACTGAAGATTGAAATTTGTCTTTGAAGACTCCACAAATCTCTTCAAGAAACCAATCGATTAAATCCAAGCGAGAAACCCGTATGAATTCTCCCAGAATCAGCCAGGGTGGATAATCTCACCACTAGAGTTGATCTTCTCTTAGAGGGTTTTCATCCTCCAAAAGAATGTGGTGAACCTTGTTCAACCAACAAAGGCCCTGTTCTCCAATTCTCAAAACCAGCATGCCTGAAAGTTTGAAACAATGCTCCAGCAATCTTTTATTCCTTCCTCTTTGTAACTCCTCATGCCTTCTTTAATTCTCCTCTTTTGCCTTTTTGACTTTTAATTTAATTCTTTTGAGAATCCAGCAAAAGTAACTTAATTAATTACATTTTACCTTTTTATAATTTAAGTTACTTTTGCACTATTAAATAATTAGTTTTAGTTGTCCTTTTAATTTAATCTTTTTGGACAACTTAAGAATTAATTATTTAACTACAATGCTGACTTACAAAAATTGGGGACATTACATGCACTCAAAGGTTAGAAACTTAGAACAATAGAACACATTCAACACCAACAAGAGGTACCCTTTAGTCTCAAAAAAAACAAGGCAAAAGCACAAAACAAAATGGAGAGGCATGTGGATCAAAGTAGAATTTGTTGGAAATGTTGTCATTGATGTCAAAGGTGGACAAGGTCGTCATTGATGTCAAGATGCATGAACAAGTTTGTTGATCCTTGGACAAGAACATCAAATCATGAACAGACGAGAGTATAAGAACATATTAACATTGATGTCAAAGTAAGTGTTGTCATTTGATGTTAAAGATTGAAGAGATGGTTAGAACTGTCAAAAAGGGAATATCACTGAATGCAAGAATAGAATTATCACTCACAGGCACAAGACATGTTGATCAGTTATTGAGCAAAGATAAGAATATTGTTAGTATGGATATAAGGAAAATTGGATGATTTACAAGAAGTTATCCATTATCGTTGGAAGATTGTGGATTTAGAGGCCAACTAATAAATATGTGATTGTTTAAATTAAAGATTTAAACAATTGAGATATAAGTGTGCTTGAATGATGACCGATTTGTGAAAGAAAAGAAGAATTTAAATTCAAAATAATTTAGAAGAGTCATGGGCCAATTTGGTTTTGAAAAGTTAATGAGCATGTAATATAGGACGACTCCTCTAGCCTAGTTGTCACCCTTGAAGGAAGCAATATGATCTAATATGCATCCTATTCATAGCCGACTCCTTCACTTTACATTCAAAAATAACCATGTATATATATCTGATTTGAATCGACCAAGACAAAAATAAAAAATGATTAAAAAAAGGGAGAAAGCAGCGATTTAATAAAGTGGCAGCGATTTAATAAAGTGGAAGCAATAGTTAATAATGCAGCGATTTATATAAATGAGAAGAGCAGCGACTAATATTAATGGCTGCATTAGAAATTAAAAGGGCAATAACTTAAAGCAGCAATTATTCTTAGAAAACTTATTAAAGACAACTAATAATTTATGAAGGCAGCGATTGGGCTTATTAAAAGACATGTCCATTCAAAGAGACACATTTCTCATAAAGACACATCCCTTGGCAAAATATTGTGGTATAAATAGAAGTCAATGTAAGAACCAAAAAGCAAGAAATTTAATGAATTTTTTCTGAGTTTAAAAGCAGATATAAAAGAGAAAAAGAAGCAGAAATGAAGGGTATATCAGATTCATATAAAGAATATATGCAGCCTATGTGTGAAGGACAATTGCAAAAATATATATGACGAATATATGTGACTGGTAAGAGCAGATTGAAAAGAGAATTTAAAGCAGATCATAAGGCAGATATTTATGTGAAGATATTATCAGTTGTGTGAAAATAATTGGTGCATAGATTGGATCAGATTTGTGAGAGATAATATGCAAAACAGTGATCAGATTTGAAAGAAAGGTAGATTTTTGGGTGTGGATCAGATTTGTGAAAGGAGAGATTACATGATTTGAATCAGATTTGAAATTGGAGAAGATTTGTGACTAGTTATCAAATTTATAAGGAAGAAAGTTTGTGTGTGGGGGTTGGAGCCTCCAATAGGTTGCAGACTATCAAATTAAGGTTGGAGCCTCTAGATCGGTTGGAGCTCAGTTTGTGTGTGGGGGTTGGAGCCTATCAAGTTGAGGTTGGAGCGTCTTGCTGAGTTGAAGCTCAATTTGTATAGAGATTTGAGACTTTGATAGTAGGTTGGAGCCTACAAGAAGCAGAAGATTAAACTATAATATATATGCAATATTGTGCCATGGTTTTCTCCCGAAAGGGTTTCCACATAAATCGGTGTTCTCATTGTGTTCTTAATTGCTAGATCTTACTTGAATGTTCTTTTTGTGATTGTTTAAGTTTGAAAAGTAAAAGATTGTTTGATACTAATTCACCCCCCCTCTCAGTATCACCGCGTGCTCAACAATTGGTATCACAGCAGGTTCCTTCACGAATAGCCTAACCGCTAGAAGGTGGATCATAAGAGAACATATGGGAAAAAGAAAAGGAAATAAGGAAAAAGAAAATACTAAGCAGAATGTTGATAAACATGCATCAAAAAAACCAAATAGATATGATGGGGTGGCACTTGGAATATACATGGCAATAGAACCAAAGAATGATGATACATTTGAAAAGAAAAATAACCTTGTAAGTAAAAGAAAAGAAAAGTTAAAAAGGGAAGAAAATGTTGAAATGGATTTAGAAGAAGAAAATTATGATGAAAAGGTAGATACAGAGTTAGAAAAAGAGAATTCAGCTAAAGAAGAAGGAACATTTAAGGCATCAAAAGGGATGAAGAATTCAAAGCATGAACCAAGTGATAGCTTGAGGATTGAGTTGGATGCAAAGGAAGCTCATATTGATAGAAAGTTCAAAGAAGAATCTGACATAGACAAAGGTAAGTATAAAAATTTTGGTTGCGATAAAATTGATTATTGTGTTTTTGAATGTGTGCAGATCAAAAGTGAAGACAAAGAAAAGAAGAGAAAGATTCAAGAGAAGAAATACTTTTCATGGCGATGGAAGCAAAAGGTGATAAAGATGAGAAGAATGAAGATGATGAAGAAGTAGATCTTGAGGAAGAAATTCACCTTGCGTATGATGAGGTTCATTCACTTAAAAGAAGAAGTGTGTGTCTAAAATCAAAAATTCAAGAAGAAAGTGAAACCAAGGCAAAGGTATCACAAGCCCTTGAAGAAGCAGAAAGGATGATCGAAGATTTAAAAGTCAAAATCAAAGAATCAAAAAGGAATGAGGAAGAAGTAAGAAGTCAATTGAAGATAAAAGAAGAAGATTGTGAGAAGTATAAATCCGAACTTGGTTACTTAAGAACAGAATTGGAGAAAACAATTACCAAGCAAGACAGGAACCACAAAGTTGATAAGAGTACTGAAACCGTGGATGATATTATAGATGGGAAAAAGTCATCATGCATTGGAAATAAGTCTTGGTCATGAAGCAAAGGAAGATCAACCTCCAAATGAGTAACAAAAGAAAGGAAATGAGGAAAAACTAAAAGGCTATGCAGATGTTCTAAAAGGCTCAAATGATGAGAATAATAAAGGAAAGAAAACGTCCCACAGAAAACTAATGTTTCTCATAAGAACAAGGAGAAATTCACAAAATCATTTCCTCCAAGGCAAGCACAAATGAACAAGTCTAAACATTCATTTTATTGTCATTGCTATTCATGTAATAACTTTGGTCACAAAACAGTAGATTGTTGGACACACACAAGAAACTTTGGTTGGACCAAGAATAGAGGTTCTTATGGGTTACCAAATAGAAAGAACAATATCATATGTTATAAATGCAACTACTTAGGTCACAAGGCGAGAGATTGTAAAACACAAGAAATGAGGGATAGAACAAAGATGCTTATGAGCTTTCAAAAAGAAGCTATAATTCCTTTGGTCATTTGGTAGATTACAATGTTGCATGCTACAAGTGCAACAACTATGGGCATATGGCACGATTGTGTAGACGTAATTTTGTGGAAAGTAAAACAAGAAAGTGGAAGCCATGAATAAGCAAAAGGAAGAATTTACAAAGGTATGGAGAAGGAAATAAGAGCAAAAGGAAGAGTCTATGCTTGTGCCTCATGCACAAGAGATATCACTAAGTCCTTAAAGAGATGTGCGTGTTCAAGGGGAGCTAACCATTGCATTACTTTAGCTCCATAAAGAAGACAATACAAAATATGATTGGGAAAAGGAAGTTTCTTAGGACTTGCTGGATATTATAGAAAATTTGTAAATAATTATGGCTGCATGGCAGCATCACTCACAACATTTTTTGTAATGTCCCCAATTTAGCCCTAAACTCTTTGTGGCGATTAGCCTATTTTCAAAGACCCGTAGGCTAATCAGAAGTGCAAATTAGGGTTTCCTATTTTGTCGGAGGTTTCTGATGAGTTTTTGAAGGCTTGCATGTAGGAGTTTGTCAGTGAGTTTTTTGGAGTTTTTTGGGTTTTTGGAGAGCTTTAGGGTGTTGTGACATGCATCTCATGAAAATGACATACATTTCTATCAGGTGTTTTGCATGCAAGAAAGGTTTTTGGGCTTTCAGAGACCTTTAGAGTGGTGTAACATGCATTTGCTTTTGACAACCTTTTCCAACACTTGCTATTTTAGTATGTCATGATAGCTGCCCGGTTTGTGTTCAAATGGAATTTGCAAACACTTACTATTTATAGCAGTTTGCTATTTTTGGTAAGTTCTATTTGTGGCAGTGGTATTCTAGCAACAGCTCATCTATTTCAATCCATCATTCTATTTTTGGTAGTAAGGCAGTTCAGCTTTGGGCGTTGGCTTCTCCATTCTTCTTGGAGCTAAATTTTAATAACTTAGTCATTTCTCAACATTGCTTTTTGGACCCCGTGCCTAGGCGAATAACTTCAAGTTGTTTTAAAAGAGGGGACTTGACTTGGATTCCTAAAGAGGAGAAATAAATATATTAAAGTTGAAATATTTGTCTAAGTTAAGTGGATGCCTAGGAAAGTGAGTAAAAAAAAGGTAATTTAAATTATTATTTCAAAATGGTGTTTGGGTGTCCCTTTTGGAGAAGTTGAAATGATTCATATTTCTTTTTGGAGGTTATAGAGTGATTCAGTTTCCAAGAATAATCTATTTATTCATGCCTTGCTCATTCATTCTCATCTGTGGAAAATTAATATGTCAAATTGTTGCTGAATTATTTTCACAGCTTTTCTTTGAGGAACGCATACCTCTTAGCTTCTTCTCCTAGACTTCATGCTTGAAAGATAGTACCTAGCTAGACTTACTGAAGACTGTGTTTCACTCAGGAGTGCAAATAGAGCTTCAATTTATAAATTATAATAGCAAATTGCTGATGTATAATTTGTTATTTCTACTACTGGAAGTGTTTGGCTGTAGCATGTTTTCATTCATAACTCTTTGAACGAATTTCTTATGGTTCTGGATATTGGCTCTACGGTTTTCCCTTGCCAAGGCATCCCTTCGCACATAGTTTCAGATTTTTAGAGGGAGTCCTTGAATTTCTAGAGTTGGTCGCCCTTTTCTAGTGATTGTACTTTTCCCTGTGGCTGCATTGGGAAGCGCGCATAAATAATTCAGGGTCATTTGGCAAAGTTTCTCCATTGGTGCATGATCACCCAGCTCCTAGCTTCCTTATGCATTCAGTTTCATCTTCATCAGAGGTGTTTGGAGGGAGATATGAACATTTTGGTGAAATTCTATACTGCTGGTCTGATTTTCTATTACATTTTTGTTACTTATCAAATCTGATATACTGCTGAATGTGCTTAATTTCTTATCATTTTCATGTTATTATAGTTAGGGAATATTTCTCTAACTTTCTAATGTATTTGGTTTCAAAATACTAAATTGTTGTGCAGTTGTTGTCAATATTGTAAAGCTGGTTTAGTAGTACTAAATAGCTGTTTTAAATTTGCACATTAATTTCTTATTTATACTCCCACTGAAGAAGTAGTTGAGATTGGTTTTACTTTCAGCACTTTGTTCTTAATTTCCCCCCACTGAAAAGTGGTAGAGCGGAATCATGGCTAGCATGCCGCCTTGTTATTTGTTTTACATTTCCACTCTCACTGCATAAGTGGTCAAGTTGTAATTTTCTTTCCATATATGGTCGGCTAGCCACCTATTGCAAATTGTACTTTCATTCCAGTTTGCTAACGATCCCCTGGCATTGTATGCTCTCACCTCGCCCACATTGGGAACTTGGTGATCAGAAGGTAAAGGGTTACCATTCTTGTTGGTTTATATTTGGAGCTAATGCTAACAGTGGTGAAATTGTGTTAATATTTTCAACAAAAAAAAAACTAAGGGGGATATTATATTTTTGAAAACAAATGTTTTTCAATGGAGTGAGGTAGAGAATACAACATTAGAGAGACCTAAGGAGGCTATGTGTACCACTCTAGTTCTAGCCACTTTAGATTTCACCAAGGCCTTTATTGTGGAGTATGATGCTTCGAGGCATGGTGTAGGAGCAGTTTTCATGCAAGAAGGAAGACCCATTGCTTTTACAAGTTGTCAATTGAAGGGTAAATTCAGCTCAAACCTATTTATGAGAAGGAAATGCTAGTTATTCTTCATGCAACAAACCAATAGAGGTTGTATGTGATGGGTAGACACTCTAAAGTGAAGACAAATCATGACAGCCTAAAAATATTTCTTAGAGTAGAGGTTATCCTATAAAGAATAGCAAAAATGGGTCACTAAGATGTCGGGATATGAATTCGATATAATCTACAAGAAAGGGAAGGAGAATGTGGTGGTTGATGAACTATTAGATCAAATGATAGCAATGAGGCATTGTTGTTTATCATTTCAATATTACAAGATGATTGGGTCAAAAAAGCAAGATTGGAGTGGCAACAAGATATTGCTAGCTGGAGTATCATTCAGCTGTTGCAAGACGATCTAAGCAGCTAGAATAAGTTTTGTTGAAAGGACAACTCCTTTTGGTATAAAAAGAGATTGTATTTGTGCAAGAATTCAACCCTAAAACAAAATATTTTATAGGAGCTCCATGGTTCTCCAATAGTTGGTCACTCAAGAATTTTTTAAGACATATCAGCAGATCAAGCAAGATTTCTTTTGGGAAGGGCTTAAAGGTGATGTTCGAAATTTATACCAAAGTGTTTGATATGTCAAAGAAATAAAGGTGAGACTATTAAGACCATTGGTCTTTTACATCCTTTGGCTATTCCTAGCCAATGGTGAGAAGATATCTCCATGGATTTCTTCACAAACCTGACTAAATCTAGAGGGAAGAATGTTATAATGGTAGTGGTGGATAGACTCACCAAATATACCCATTTTTGTGCACTATCACATCCTTTTGCAACAAGCATAGTGGCAAAAGCCTTTATGGAGAATATATAAAGAAGTTACAAGGTATCCCAAAGGGAAGTGATCATGATCCCATATTTAATAGTAATTTTTGGATAGATTTATTCTCTTGTTTGGGTACTCAACTAGCTCGTAGCTCTTCCTATCATCCTTAGTTAGATAAGCAAACTAAGATACTCAACAAGTGCTTGAAGGGGACATTGTTTTACTTCAAATAAGTAGTTTGAATGAGTGGCATGGCTACCACTAGCAAAATGGTGTTAGAACAATATCACTTTGAAAATGTCCCCATTTATGGCATTATATCGGTACCATCCTCCATTCGTCACAGTATCATTGAAGGTTCCACTTGGAGTTCACGTTATGGAAGATATCATTCAACATCATCAACAAGTACTTTCTAAACTCAAGGATAATTTGACCATGCACAAAACCGAATGAAGCAACAAACTAACCAACACCATAGGGAAAGGAATTTTGAAGTAGAATATTGGGTTTTTTGAGGTTGCAACCATAGTTCGCAAACTTGGACTTGGAGAGTACTCAGCAAGCCAAAAAAAATCAACTTGGAGAGTACTCAACAAAACTCAACACCTTAAAAAACACTTAAATTTTTTATAAGAACACAATTTGTTGAAATAAAATATTAATTTAATGCAAAATATAGCTACAAAATCTATCAAATGAGTTTGGTGGGGGTCTGGGGATAACATTCCTCACAAGGGTTTAGGGGTAGTACCCCTGCACCAAACCCAAATGAAGACCTTCAAAACCACACAAACCTTCATGGTGCACACCATTTTCATAATTTTTTAAAAGGAAAAAAACAATGCTTATACAACCTAAAATTAAAAATAGAGTTTTTGTAGTGTCTATCCCACATTTTTTCCTCAATTTTGACATGTTGCTGGTGCTGCAAGTTAAATGGAAAAACTTGCCAGTTTTTTGGCGAGTCTTGACAAGTACTTGCCAAAAAGTCGATGATTTTACAAAAGACTTTGAAAACAATCTTAGCAAGTAAACCTCATCAAAACTTGCAGAGCAAAAGAAAGGCAGGTACTTTGCAACTCGCCGAGTATGTAATCTATGGTTGCAACCATATAAACAAATGTCCCTAAATCAGCAAAAGAAGAATAACACCCAAATGTTATGGTTGTTATCAGAATTTGTAGAGGATCAATAGTGTGGAATACAAGCTAGAGTTACCTCCAAGAACACAAATAGATACAATTTTTCATGTCTCTTGTTTAAAGAAGATTATTGGACAACACCTTCAAGGACAAACAATATTATTTAATCTCGATGAAGAGAGAAGAATTATTTTGGATCCTGAATTAATTCTCCTGACGCACAAAAAGGCTTAGGACTAGGACAATCATAGAGTACTTCATCACAATCATAGAGTACTTCATCAAGTGGAAGAATTTGCTTGTCAAAGATGCTATGTGGGATGATGAAGCTTTCATGCAAAAGCATCCATAATTTCATCACTGAGGGCAATGCTTGCCTAAAGGAGGGTCATGCTACCCTCTTAACCCATTGATCATATTGGGATATGTAATATGGCTCACATAATCCTTATTCAAGTCATTTATTAGATCTTAAGTATATTTAATATAAGCCAGGTCAGCATCATTAGGACTATGGTGTCAATATCGCCTAATGTTGCCCATAACTAGGAGGTAGTGAGTAGTTATTTGGCATCATATTACAAGCTTTGTTCTTATTGTATAACTTTTGGAGGTGATCCCTTCAAAGTGGCTCATTATCATAAAGTATTTGCATTTTCTTTTTTATTATATTCTTCTTCTCTTGTGCAAGTAATTTCATTATAATGCATTATAATGCAAGTCAATTCTAACAAGATAGGTTGATAGGTGGAGATTAATGGATATACTGTTTTTTAAGACAAGGTGAGGGGCACTAGTTTTTGTATGGAATGTTCCAATTAGAGTCTAGGGCATGGTTGTTGTATCAAAGGTCGGGATCAAAAGTTCTACAATTATGAGGGAAAGTTGGTGTTGAGATGGTTGTGAGATTTTGAGGGCTTGTATATTGGCCAAATGAGCTACAGATGCTTTATAAAGAGTTGGTTTAAATCATTTTGAGGACATTGTCCATGGGATGTGCAATCTGCCGTTAACCTATCAAGACAGAAAGGTTGGGAAGGTTATTTTAGGTTCGATGGTTTGAGGAGATTAATTACTTGTTCCACAAGGAGGTGGGTTGGTAGTGTCATTTTGACTATCTAATTGATGGCTCATTCAATGACATGTAGTAAGTCAATTTGAAGGGATCTACTTGTAGGTTTTCAGAAATTATTCAAAGATTGCTTGTTTCCAATTGTCTCATGAAAAGGGTTAGTTGACATGTTTGTAGTTCTCATCTCTATGGTAGGAAGTATCATTATTAAAGTCGTTTTTGGATTGGCCTTTGTTTGATCATCAGGGATTTCACAAAGGGCATCAATAGACTCAGTTCAATGTGGATGGTTACTTCGAATTCTCCTACACTGAGTGCTTTATGAAGTTTGAGGGTACAACAAAGGAGGGGTGGGCATACTTGGGGTAATCATAGTCAAGGTCAACATCAAGTTTATCATCAAACCTATATATGTGATTATGGTCAATTGTAACCTTTCCCATCCATATGGAGTGGGAGAAGGCAGTCTAAGGGTGATTAGTGTTGATGTTATAGCAGCTTCGGGCTCATCCTTCCAGCCACAAGTGAAGACATAAATTCATATAGCCTATCGGCTATTCATTTATTTGTGATAATTAATGTGAAGGGGTGCTTCACATGGCAACTATGTAATTTCTCTTGGGCCGACCTTCCTTGTAATTCACAATTATTATTTGTAATTATATTTCTCTATTGTGGCCGACCTTGTACTTGAAGAGGTGCGACCTCTCTCTTATTGTGTATATATTCAAGGTCATTCCTCCTTCTTCAATCATGAAGTGAAGTTGGTTCTCATCCATGTGCAAGTATGAGTTTCTTCTACAGCTGTGAGAATTCATCAAGGAGTGCGATTAATTTCTGAGTGTGCATCAAGGTGTGATGCTGGTTATTGGCCTTGTGATTGGCCTCATTGTAAAGAGGAATTGTTGCCATTATTTCAATATATGTGATATACTTTGTTGTTGGGTTTTTCCCCTCGAGTTGGAGGGTTTTTCCAGGGTACCTGTGGTCATTGTCTTATGTGTTGCATTTTCTGATTGCTTTCATGTCTGATCATTAAAATTCAACAATTAG
>CM021101.1:861916014-862002149 GCA_007115665.2 Sequoiadendron giganteum
TGTTACATCCGTCACATTGAGACTATATGTTGGGTTATGTATTTCGAATGCAATGTTAGTTGCAGGTAACTGCTTTCATGTGATAATGACATGGGGAAATGCAATAGTTCTTTTATCGTAATTGTAATGTTAACGGACTTTTTATTTTCCCAGTGAATATATTGTTCACGAGAAGCTGAATGAGATCATGAGATTACATTTAAATGCATATTATAAGTATAAAAGTTGAAGAACGATCTAACCATAATCCTTGTCAGTGGATGCAGGATTGCCGACGCCACGGGAGAAAGGGAAATATCATCAGGGAGAGGACGTGGTTAACAATGGATCAATTTTATCATCACACCTTGAGTTAGCGTAAGACAGTGTATCTCAAAGTAGTAACTTGGTCAAAAGTAATTATCGTTATACAAGTCAATTTTAAATAATTATATATATAAATATTATTAATCACCTTTTAAGGAGATTTCAAAAGATTTATAAATATTAAATTAAAATAATAGATATAAATAAAATATTAAATAATAATATCCTCTTGAGAGTTGAGTGAAGTAATTCTTCGTATATAATTATACTTTTGCAATGGCTAATTAATATTAAATTTAATAAAAAATAATTAAAAAAATTTAGCGCCAAAGGAAAAAGAGAAGGGAGGTCGTCGACGATTTCTTGGAGGGTAGATGTAATTCCGCCATAATCCCACCGTGCTCCAGAGAAAATGACGGGGAAGCCAAGAAGTCCCAGAGGTTCTTAAATGGGAGTAGAGAAGGCAACTGCGGGAAGAGGGAGGTCTTGCTCTCTCCATTGAAAAGGAATCTTTCATTCATAATGTAGGGGATCCACCTCATACCAGGGGAGAAATTCTACTCTGTTCTGTTCGGAGCATATCTTTGCAATTATTCTGCAGTAGCTAGGGTTATTTTATCTTGCCATTAGCAGACAAAATCAAGGGAGAGTATCTTTTCTTAACCTCATTAACCATTTCCGTTTGGGAGCTTCAAAATCTCGACAATGGTTGGCCATTTACTGTCAAGTGTGGGTCTCTCTCTATTTCTTGTCGGGACCCTGAGATAAATTCCGAATTCGCATCTCTGCAGAGGAGTGACGCCTTGAGAATTTCATCAACAATGCTGTCGAGGCCACGAGGGTAGCCGTCTAGTGACGAAGGTCCTCAATATTCGACAAGCTCCAGACGTCTTGACAGATAAAAGAATTGGAACCGGTTTGGTAAAAGGCTCTTTCTATAATGCCTGATTCATTATCTAAATCATGCTCAAGTTTATGCTATTTAGTTGGTTTCTGAGTTCAAACTAATAGTAATATATATATCTTCTGTTAATTTGTAACCTCCATAGCCTTGATTAAGCCGTAAACAACTCTTCTCTTCTTATTAATACACGAAGAAAACTAGGTATAATTTGTATAAATGCTTAAAAGTAAAGAGGAAAGTAAGGGACAATAAGCTTGTGATTTTTGGATGGTTCCTCTTAACCTCTGTTCTAGCGTTGAACATCTGAAATGGAACTTCACCTGATCCTCTTGATATGTTATTTGCCCTTGCATGTTTCCAGCTCACCTGAAACCTTTTGGGATATTAAGTGGGTCTTAGAACTTCTCATCGTCTTAATCTTTTCCTTTTCATATAAATCTTAAGGATAGGTTTCAATCTTGAAACTAAGAGGGGATGACCATGTAACCCATCATTGTAACCTCATTTGAAGAATACTTAATTGATTATGTCGCTCAATACGTATGAGCTCAAGACAACAACCTCTGTCTAGTGAAGGCAGTTAGTTCTAAAAGAAGTGATAGGAATTGAGCCAATCTCACTCTATTTAAACAAATGTTTATTGGTATCCGCATAAACTTGAAATAACTCTAAATTAGTGGAATTGTGGAAAACAAATTGAATTTCCAATCAATCTCAATCTAATCAGCAAACTGAGTATTCACCTAGTTTTCATTCTTTCTGTTGTTTGGAGTCCTTCTGTAATTATATAAATTCTTTGGTTAAGATCCAACCTTGAATTAAGGGAGAAATGGTTAACAACTTGTCTTGGCAAAGCAGACCTAGGTTTGGGATTAACTTGAGTAGAGAAAAGGTAAAATGTTTCTCCCTTGAAGTAAGAAAGAATTTGCTTATAAATGCCTGAAAGGAATTTGGGTCTGAGCTTTTAAAAATTCTCATCTCTGTAATCCTGAAAGAACTATGCCGATTGGAATCCCTTGTTGCAAGATGAATCTAGGAAATATGTATTATCATAAATAAAGAGATAAGAATATTAAATTTCGAAATGAAACCATGTTCTTCATTGCAATGTGAGACCATTAACCTGATGAAACCTTCTTGAAGGTTAAGCCTATCTCCTTCCTCTTCATGTGTTAAGAAAACCGAATGGTTTAAAAGATATGATTTGACATTGGGCCTGAATATAAATCTGTTGTACCTTGGTTCTTGACGAAAGATTTGAACTCAAGATATTGTAATATAAAACATTGAATCCTTTTTGTCGAATAAGACTCCTTAATCTCTCCTCTTAAATGTGAGAACAATAGATTATTGTTACTCAGATGGGATAAGTTATGAGATGAGTCCCTCTCCTTCTAAAAAGGATATCAGCATAATCCTTAAACAAGATGTGAATCCAAACTTAGTTCTTGTAATGTTAAACCTTAAGGTTAATACTTAACCTCGAACTAAGAGTAGAACAATATCCAAATCGGATAAGATATGATTAAAAACTTGATCTGAGAATTATCATGTTGAGCAAGGGTGAGAATGCTGACGGCACAGTAGTGCCAGAGATATCGGTACAAGAGTACCAGTGATATTAAAACCCTTGGCCAAGGTACGATGCTAGATTCAACATCTGTTAGCTATCAAGGACCGGATATACCACTGATTAGAGTGGCCTTTCTAGTTGGGAGGTACCCTTAGTAAGGTCGATCAGGAGGTATAGGTCCTTGACACCAGGCTCAGCGGCATGATGATAATTTGATCCATGTTAATTACCCTCGTGAAGGGCGGGTTCTTCAGTTGAAGAAAACTTGGGAGACCAGTAGGTCTTGGTTGGGCAGCAAAGCCCCTGACGATAATTCTCTTTCCCTCGTTGATAAAGAAGCCCAAGTATAGCAGCACGAAGATTTTGTCAAATGTTTTTCTTCCTCACTCGTAAATCTAGGTACCTGCAATGCTAATTAAAGTTTGCTTTCATTTATGCAATGAATGTTATTCTTTTATGTTAAATGTACGTTGTAAGATTCTGCAATTAATTAGTTTGACAATTATTTAGTTTTTGATCTTCCATGAGACGATTGGTGGAAATAGTTAGATGTTACAATTTAGCTGAAACTCAAAAGTTAGTTGTATGTTGAATTAGTTGGAAACATATTGGAAACCCTAGTTTCGAAATCAAGTTAGTTGTAATTCAGCTGAAAGTTAGTTGTTGGTTGAATTTTTTTTGCTATAGACCGGATTGGTTGTTACAACTTGCTTCAACGAATAACCTTCAACAGTCCACAATTTGTTTGAGCAGATTTTCATATCCTTTGACATCATTGACAACAATTTCCAACAATTTCTCCCTTTGTCATTGATGGTAACCCTGTAAATAAATAGTATGAGAATGCAATAGGGGCATACTTCTCCCCCAAACTGAAATACTCGCCCTTATTCTACTCCTCTCCCTTTGACAACAATGGCAAAGACTTGTCAAGGCTGAAAGATGTAAATTCCACCTCAATTTATTTCAATTTTGCACACGTTAGTGTTAGCCAAAATAACAATGATAATCAAATGAATTAGACTACCTTCCACTTTTTGATCACCTAGATCCCAATGTGGGCAAGGTGAGAGCATACGGAAGGCAAAACGAACATTGGATTAACTGAAAGCAACTACTTGTTCAGTGGGGTGAGTGATAATCAAAGTAAACTAAAAGAAAATACCTTCCACTTTCTAATCACCCAGATCCCGATGTGGGCAAGGTGAGAGCATACAGTGGTAAGGCTTACAATTAGGTGTTTTTGAAATAAACCACTTGTTTAGTAAGTGACTATGAAATCTCCAAATACATGGAACAAACCTTCGCTTATTCAGCAGGAATTACAACTAGCAAAGAAAGCGTTGCCGGCTAGCCGACCAAGCAAAAGAAAGTGTAATGAGCCTTGCTCAAATCTGACCTTTAAACACTTCAATTTCTACTTTGCAATTTCGCAAACACTTTGTATACAATATATGAAGAGGCTGATATGTTGTTTTTCACTTTGTTGTTTGATGCAAGAACGAATGCCATATGATTTTAAAGGCTAAATAAACTTCTACACTTACTATGCAAGCTTCTAAATGAAATACTATGCTCTCTTTCAATTTTAAATGCATTCAAATGAAGTACTAAGAAAATAAAATGCATCTACAGCCAAAGACATTTTTACAAACACTTGGCTTGCAAACTCTTAATCCGATTACAAAGCTTTTTGATTGCACAATCACAACTATTATTTGATCAACTACTTCTTACTCCTCTCTTAATACAATGCTGATATCAAATAGCCAAGACTCTTGGCAAAGTACATTGACATAAAATATGACAATTGCTGATATGAATGCACACCTACAGCTGTAGCTTATAACTCCTAAATACAAGGCTAAATTGAATGATAAACAAAGGAAACCTGGTTGGAATGAAGTCGCCTATGGCTGGAGATGATTGAGCAATCAATAGATCAGCAAAATGTGCCTCCTTGTAAGCAAATTGAGCCCTTCTTCAAAATCGCCCCTGTTCTGGTCTGTTCTTTAAAATAAAATAATTCTCAATGTTTTCAAGCCTCCACTAACTCTAAACACCATCAGCAATGACCAAGGAAAGAAGCGTCCCAATCTCCAAGAAGAATCGATGCATATATGAGCTCTAATGAATTAAAAGAAGTCTCCAATGGCGTCCCTGTTTGCTTCAGACTTAGCATCAGAAATTTCCCAATTGAAATCTGTCATTTCCCTTCAAATAATTGATGCCACAAATACTATCATTCAATGCAAATCATCTCCTATAATTGTAGTCTTCAAAATTGGCCATTGGCCACTAATTTTGCTCAATGAAGTACTGAAATATCACCTCCAATCTGCAACCCTTCAAGAGATATTTCACTCCCTCAGTTATGCAATCAATGGGAGTTTTCGTTCCCAAAGATCAATTGATTATCTGCAGACAACTTGGCTCCACAAATGCTCAAGAAGAAATCACTAATCATCAACATCAAATCTGCATGCTCAAGAGTGAGACCTCCATGTCTATTTATGCATTTCCTCTAGAGGTCGGCCTCAACAAAATAATATTATTTTTTGACTTCTAGAAGATTCCAATATATTTTTAAATTATTTGCACTTTATAAAATATAAAATTATTAATAAAGTGCATCTCAACATCAAATTATAAAATAAGGTTTCCATAAATAGAAATAATAGTGATATATGATGGAAAACCTTACTCCAATCAAATACTGAGCCAAGTAATCACCAAATGACTGCCAGATGACTCCCTCACCATGCCTCATTAGCCTACGAGAGCCATTAATAGGCTAATCTTGCTGATATGTCAATGTCAACTAGAAGGGGACATTACAGTCCGCCCCTCTTGAAATTGCTTGTCCCCAAGAAATCTCAACTCAGGATGCTACAAGATCTCCTCACTCTCCCATGTCGCATCCTCAACTGGTAAGTCTCTCCACTTGATCAAGTATTCCCTGATGACTTGTTTCCGCAAAGTCTTCTCACAAACATCCAATATAGCTTTTGGCACCAAAATCAATTTCCCCTCATCATTCAATGGAGGCAAAGTCGTGGAGGGAACCACACGATGTCCTAACGCCTTCTTGAGGCGAGACACATGAAATACATTATGTACGCTACTGTCAGCAGGCAACTCCAACTTGTAAGCCACTTCTCCTACTCTCCTGATAATCTTGAAAGGACCATAGTAACGTGGCTTAAGCTTCTCTGCACCGCTCCTTTTGAGAGTGGACTGTCTGTAAGGCTGCAACATCAAGTACACCATATCACCAACCTCAAAGGAGCGCTCAACCCTCTTCTGATCTGCATACTGTTTTTGTTGGTTTTGTGCCTTTTGAATATTCTCCCGTAAAGCCCTCATAATGTCCTGATTATCCTATAAGAGATCACCAGCACTAGGCACACAACTATCACTCAACAAGAGATCCAGGAAACTAGGCACATCATATCCATACAAGGCCATGAATGGCGTCATCTGAATGGAGAGATGGTTAAGTGGTATTGTAGCAATACTCGCAAAGATATAACCACTTGACCCACCCCTTCTGCTGTCCTGCGATGTAATTCCTAAGATACCCTTCCACCCATTTATTCACTATCTCCGTCTGTCCATCGGTCTGTGGGTAGTAACTGGTGCTCGGAGAGAGTTCTGTCCCACATAGCATGAATAGCTCCTGCCAAAAATGACTCATGAATCGGCTATCTCTATCACTGACAATGTTCCGAGGTAACCCATGCAGTCTAAATACCTCCTGGAAGAACAACTCTGCTACCTGAATGGCTGAATATGTAGATGTGATCAGAAAGAAGTGAGCATATTTAGTCAAACGATCTACAACCACATAGATACAATCTCGCCCCTGGGCTTTAGGCAAGCTAGTGATGAAGTCCATTGACAAACACTCCCACTTCCTGTCAAGGATTGGAAGTGGTTGTAGTAGGCCTACAGGGTGTGTGTGCTCCTGTTTATTTTGCTAACAAACAGGACATTCTCTGATATACTGTAGCACATCTGATTTAAGGCCCTTCCATGTAAACCTCTCCCATACCTGTTTATAAGTTTTGAAAAAGCCGGGATGTCCTGCCATATGTGCATCGTGAAAGGCCCTCAGAATGATGATCTTCATTTCCGATCCTGGAATCAAATAGATCCTCCCCTTGTAAATGATAAGTTCATTTACAACTGTGTACTGGTCATCTTGAACTGATCCATCAACAATCCCTGTAGCCCAACTATCCTTAACATACTCTGCCACAATCAGGTGCCTCCAATCTTCCGCAATCCCAGCCATAGAACTCAAGTGTGGACGTCGTGATAAAGCATCGGCCACAACATTCTGTGTTCCCTTAACAAAGGAAATGTCAAAGTCATATGATTGTAACTTACTCATCCATTTTTGCTGACGATCATTAAGATCCCGTTGCCCCAGGAAGTGCCTCAAGCTATTGTGGTCTGTCTTCACTACAAATTTGCTGCCCACCAAATACTGTCTAAATTTGGCCAATGCATGCATAATGGCCAACATTTCCTTATCATATATGCTATATCCCCTCTCTGGACCGCGAAGCTTCCGACTCTCAAAAGCAATCGGATGTTTGTCCTGCATAAGGACTGCACCAATCCCTTCGCCTGAAGCATGACATTATAGCTCAAAGGGTTTAGAAAAATCTAGCAAAGCAAGCACTGGGCATGTAGTCATAATTAGTTTGAACATCTCAAAGCAATCCTGCGCCTCTGGTGTCCAAACAAAAGCCCCTTTCTTAGTCAAATCTATGAGTGGTGCTGCATGGCGTGAATAACCATTAACAAATCTGCGGTAGAATCCACACAACCCCAAAAATCCTCTAAGTTGAGTAAGATTCTCTGGTCTAGGCCATTCAACAATTGCCTTAATCTTCTCAGGATCCATACGTACTCCCTCTGAACTGATGATATGACCAAGATATAGTAACTCTATCATTCCTAAGTCACACTTGGACTCCTTGGCATACAAGGACTCTTTCCCCAGAATGCCCAATACTATATCAAGATGTGCTATATGATCATCCCATGTTTTATTATATACCAAAATATCATCAAAGAATACCAGCACATACCTCCTCAACTGTGAATGGAAGACCCTGTTCATTGTAGACTGAAATGTTGCTGGAGCATTGGTTAACCCAAATGGCATAACCATAAACTCAAAGTGCCCGCAATGGCACCTAAATGCGGTCTTCTCAATGTCTTGTTCCCTAACCCGAATCTGATGATAACCAAACCTCAGATCAATCTTAGAGAAGAAATGGGCACCATGCAACTCATCTATTAACTCATCAATTCTAGGTATGGGATATTTGTTCTTAATTGTTCTCTTATTCAAGAGTTTGTAATCAATACACATCCGCAATGTACCATCTTTTTTCTTAACCAGCACTACTGAAGATGCAAAAGGAGACTTACTTGGTCTAATATGTCCCATGGCCAACAACTCCTTAATTGTCTTTTCAATTTCATCCTTGAGTCGCTTGGGATGTCTGTATGGAGTGACTATTACGGGCTTGGTGCCCTCCTCCAACTCGATGATATGCTCAATCCCTCGATCTGGAGGTCTACCTGGAGGAATCTCGCTAAACACCTTCGTATGCTTAATCCTTAACTCCTGGATATCTGGATGGTACTCTGGCTTCTGTTGTTCCCCTTGTGTAGGCATCAACACACATTCTGCTGCCCACTCTACCATATCATGTCTCACTAGCCTCACCATCCTCCTGAATGAGATCATCCTGAAACTAGAATCTCAAATTGCCTTAAGAACATGAGTCTTTCCATCAACCTGGAAAGACACCTCCATCTCTCTGAGATCAAGGGTGAATTTCCCAATATCATGTAACCATCTCATACCAAGCACCATGTCAGTATCACCCATGTTCACCACATAGAAGTCCGTCTTGAACTCATAGTTGTTCAAGCGTATGGGCAAGTCTAGAATTCTCCTATCACATTTGAGGGTATAACCATCTGCAACCTTAACTCTTATCCCCTCAAATTCCTCTGTCCCGATGCCTCTCCTATCAACTAGACAAGCATCAATAAAGTTGTGAGTTGCCCCTGTATCAAGAAGAGTGATTATCTTTTGCCTTGCTAGAACCCCACGCATCCTAAATGAACCATCCTGTTGGATGCTAGTGATGTGTGCATCATGTTGCCTTGTTGCTCCTTCATGTTCCTCTTCACCTTCATGCTTTTCTTTCTCATGATCGGTCCCTGAATCTTCAGAATTAGATTGCTGATCTGATCTTTTTGATTCAGAATCCTCATAATATGCCCACATTACTCTATTAGCCTTTCCCTTCGGTCTCAAGGGACAATCATGGTTTGCATCATAAGGCCCCTTACAATAGAAGCACAACTTCTTCTTCCGCAAATCATTGAGTGTGTCACGATCCAAAGGTGCTGCTGATTTGCCCTTGAAGTCTAGTTTGTTCTTTTTCTTAGCTAAGGATGTATTATCTCGATACGGAGAAGATCCTTTGGATGCAAACTTATTCTATGGTGCTGACAGCTCCATACTCCTAGCCATAGTTGGAAAACTCGCCAAGCCAAAAACTAGAGAGTTTTTAAAACTCGGAAAAAACTCGGCAAAAAAACTAGGGAACTTAAAAAATTGCATAAATTTCATTAGAAACACATTTTTTTTGCAAAATTCAATGACAAGATGAATCCAATGAATCCATAAATGAGTACAAAAGTGTTTTCTATTAATTTTGATTGACTTCAATGTAAATTGATTACAAAATCGCATTCTTATGCGGAATCCCAATGGCTAAAAGCCTGAAAGTCTAATACATGAAAGCAATAAAACTAGAACTAGAAGCAAATACTAAACAGTAACTAAATACAACATGCTAGGCTTTCCTCTTCCCTAGTCTAGCAGCAGCTAGGGAAGAAGGGGTGGGTCCTCTAGCCCTCCCGCGTGTGCGTGGAGGTGGTGGCGGTGATTGCACTCGCGGTGCTACTGCTACTGCTACTGGCTCCTCGGCTGGCATGGAAGGTTGTGTCTGTGGCTCTGGCTCAGGAATGTCCTCCAACCCTACATCTCCTGATGCACCCACATCCTCCATTGCTTGTCTCTCAAAGTCAAGGATCTCGTCCGCGCTAAACAATGGAGGCTGCTCATCTCGCCCTGTCCAATCACTATAAGGATCTATCTCATCTAAATCAATAGGATCCAGTGATTTTTCTTCTACTCTCTTTGTGCGCAACCGAAGGTTGTATTGCACAAAGACAAGATCATTCAGGCGCTTTTGTGCTAACTTGTTCCTCTTTTTCGTGTGAATGGACTCGAACAAGCTCCAATTGCGCTCACAACTGGATGCACTACAGGGCTGACATAATACGCGGAGGGCAATTTTTTGAAGATGTGGGGTTTTTCCACCCCAATTTTTCCACCAAACCTCTGCAAAAAAAATAAATATTGAAGAGTTAGAAAACAAAGTCAAAGACTCAAAAGTCAAAAGTAAAACACATTTTATCAAATTATATGATCATGATGCATGTGAAATAAACTTAAAAGTTAAAGACTCCCAATTTTATACCTGGTGGCAGAGTGTTTCTTCCTCTAAGAGCCATCTCTGAAGAAAAGAGATTACCAGTTGCTTCCCTGTACATATCCAACTCCATGACGATGTGGTCTCTCGCTGCAACCTCGGATTCCATCCTCTGAAAGCATGTCATGAGCCCCTCCATAACCTCTCCATTAGGATCGGAGAAGCTCTCTGAGAAGAAATAATAAGGGTTGAGGAAGTACCCTGCTGCATGGATGGGTTGGTGGAGTTGATTGTTCCACCTCCTATCAACAATTTCCCATATGGGATCAAATTTCAGGCTGTTCCCCATGTAGTAACTTTTGATAGCCTCTTTGGCCCTATCCATGGCCTCATAAATATATCCCATGGGGTTTTGATCCCCATCTACCAAGCGAAGGACTCTTACCAAGGGCTCCGACACCTAGATTAAAAATACAAAAAGATCAAAGTTAGAAATTTATAATGAAAGGCTTAAAGTTAAATTAAAAAATATATATATTTATATTCAACTTGAGTTTAAAATTAAAATCAAAGTTTTGAAGTTACCTTCACGATCTCTGTAGCTTTTTGTGCAAACAAGTGGTCAAAGACTATTGCAGCAACTCTCTCTCCTTCGGGCTTCTTTGAATATGAGGAGTCATTCCATGCTTGACTCACAAACATTTGTTTTAAAAAGCCCAAAGAATCCAAAATGCTTTGCAACGTTATGAAAATCGTTGCAAACCTTGTGGCACCTGGTCTCACCAACTCCTTCCCTTGCGTATGATCTCTCATCAAGCTAAGAACCCAAGGGTGATTGTAGATAAATTTTGTGATGCTCCTTGCATCATCTACAATCGGTGCCACCCAAACAAGTTTGCCTATGTCCTCCAAAAGAAGGTCAAGGCAATGTGCCGCACAAGGTGACCAAAAGAGTGATGGATGTCTAATCTCAAGCATTCTTCCTGCTGCCACATACGCTGCTGCATTATCTGTGATAACTTGCACCACATTAGCAATCCCCACCTCCATCACAACTTCTTCCAACAATGTACACAATGTATCTGCAGTTTTTATCCTGTTGGAAGCATCTATCGACTTCCAAAACACAACTTCACCTTTGCAAGCAACCAAAAAGTTAATGATGGTGCGGTTTCTCCCATCCGTCCACCCATCAGAAAGAATGGAGCAGCCATATTTCTTCCATTTAACTTTTTGTTGTTCAACCACTTGCATTGCCCTTTGGGTTGCATTTGTGAGCAACCTGCAGGTACAAAGTAAAATAATTAAATAAGTACAAAATTGTAAGTTTTAAACAAAAAATAGCTTCAATTCAACATAAATAATAAATTATAAATTAATTTGATTTAAAGAACATAAACTTAGCATAAAATTTAAGTTGACTTTCACCTACCTCCCACTCAAATCTTTGCGAGAAGGTGGCTTGAAGCCTTTTCCCGCAACTGTCAATGCAGTGACCATATTGTGCCAATAGGGACTACTCGCCACATTAAATGGTATGTTATTGAAATACCAAAAGTCAGCACATGCCGACTCGGCATGTTGATGCACCTCCTTGTTCCACCCTGTAGCCTCCAATGATACCTGTGCTCCTGGTGTGTTTCGAGGCACAAAAAAACTCTGTGGGTTGCGTGAAGATGAAGGTGGTGGTGGCACTGGCACTCTAGTCGAAGTCGAACTAGAGGAAACGGGGGGCCTAGAGGACAGTACAGCTGTGGCTGTGCTATGAACGCGAATCCGTGGACCACGAAGAGAGCCAACAATGCCAATATCTCCCTCCTCATCTGACTCTATCTCCATGTGCTCAGCCTCGTGCTCCTGAGTTTGGCCATGGGCATGCGCATGTCCACTAGCTATGGCAGCTGCTATGGCTTTTTTTGCCCTCTCCCTTTGCATTTTTCTTTCCTCGGCAATTGAGAGTAGTGCAAGCATCTCTCTTCTAATCTCTTCTTTGGGCTTCTCACAAGGCTTGGCATCACGCTGAGGAATGCCTGCAAGATGGTATTTGAGGCGATTTATGCCTCCATGATATGTATTCTTGCACTCACTGCAAACAACTGTTCCAGGTACGTGCCCTCTCACACCATACTTCCATGTAGGGTCTCTAGCCCCTGCAGGACGAGTGCCTGGAACCCATGATGATGGTGTAGACGGGGTGGAACATGGTGGGGCGGGGTTGGAACCTGATGCTGAGCCAGAAGCCATTATAGTGTGTATTCAATGCTCAATGATCAATCTACACACACAAAAAATATGTACAACATATTAGTTTTTTAATACAAAAAAAATTTAAAAACAACCTAAATCATTAAAAATTTAAAACTTAAAAGATATAGAGCTAAATTTGATTTAAATTGATACAAATGTGTTTAAATGAATTATAAATTAACATTATTAACTAATCTTATCATTTTACACAAAAAATGAACCTAGGTCTGAAAATTTCAAAAAACAATGAAAAAAATGAAAAAAATCAGCAAAAATCAACAAAAGATTGTGATGAATCTTGTTTTTTGGATTGTAAATGCAAAAAAATTGTTTCTTTGTGCTCTATTATGACTTTTTTTCAATTTGGAATGAGTATTTTGCAAGAAGAATGAACGAAAATGATTAAGCAAAAATAAAAAACAAAAACAAAACCCCTACCTGTGAATCGAATTTCTCTTCAAAATCCACACAAAATGGTGTTTGAATCTGCTCTCCTCGATGGCAAATCGTTGGAAATGATATCTCCTTGCTTGGGGGGGTTTTGAGCTCCTCACACAAACTATCATTCAATTTCGAAATGAAATGAAACTGAAAAAAGACGTTTTCTGCTTTATGTTCTACGCGGCCGAGTTTTTTTGTCGAACTCGCGAGTTTTTAGTGGCGAGTTTTTTTAACTTATTTTTTAAAGGATGGCGAGTTAACCTCGTAAAAACTCGCGGTGGAAAAAAACTCGCGAGTTTTTCGCGAGTGTGCCAACTATGCTCCTAGCCTTCTTCATAGCCTCCTGAAGAGTAGGAGGATCAAAGGCTTTTATCCAACCTCTCATAGGCTCCATTAATCCTTCAATAAATAATACCACCAATCGTCTCTCAAAGATGTTAGGAACCATCACTGACAATTTCTGGAAATCTCCAATGTAACTCTCCAAACTTCCAACTTGCTTGAGTTGGGCCAAATCCCTGAAGTATGATTTTGGGTATTTTCTATCAAAGCGTTCCACAAGTCTGTCCACAAACTCTTGATAGGATGTAATCTAATTATGTTGTAATGTTACTAATCCATGATACCACCATTCGTGTGCTGCACCCTCCAAATGCAAAGTGGCATACTTGATGGCTTCTTCTTTTGTCATGGGTCGAAAAGCCAAGAAAGTATCCAACTTATGAATCCATGACTGTGTAGTAATCTTGCCACTACCATCAAACATGGGCAATGTAAGCTTATTAGTAGCTTGCTTAAGATCCTTATTCTGATTCCGAGGTCTCCTCTCCTGTCAAGACCTATAGTAATCCATCTTTGTTTGTACAAAACGATCAAAATGCATGAGCTCTCGGGCTTCTGGTGTCAATAGTTGCCATTCATCATGAGCAGCCATATATGCATCCGCGAAGGTAGGCCCCTCAACATCTTCAACATTCTCTTCTGCAGCCCACTCTTCCCTTAAGAAGGTAGGTCATGATGGCCTATCAGCAGTACGAGAAGTGGTTCTTTGCCCTCTCCTTGATCCAGCTACACTCCTGTCCTCATCTTGATCCCTATTATTCCTTGTTCTATTTTCCAAAATAACTCTGTTCTGTTGAATCTACTGCTGCAAGGAAGCTGAAAATCCTTCAAAGCCATTCTTTCCAATAATTCTTCACCTCTATCCCCATTCCTTCTTTCATTTCTAGGAGGATCACCTTCTCTTCTTTCCTCCATGGTGTCACCAATCTCTTGGTGTCTTGCTGCAATAGCTGCTGATAAGGTGTCTTGTTCAGGGTGTGGTGGCCACTGTGTTTGTTTCCTTTCTTCTCTAGCTGTATATCTCTTGGTCCTGTCACTTTGTTGCATAAATGAAGACAAATTCTAACCCAAAGGATGGCAGGAAACTGCTCTGATACCACTGTAATGAGCCTTGCTCAAATCTGACCTTAAAACACTTCAATTTCTACTTTGCAATTTCGCAAACACTTTGTATCCAATATATGAAGAGGCTGACATGTTGTTTTTCAGTTTGTTGTTTGATGCAAGAACGAATGCCAAATGATTTTGAAGGCTAAATAAACTTCTACACTTACTATGCAAGCTTCTAAATGAAATACTATGCTCTCTTTCAATTTTAAATGCATTCAAATGAAGTACTAAGAAAATAAAATGCATCTACAGCCAAAGACATTTTTACAAACTCTTGGCTTACAAACTCTTAATCTGATTACAAAGCTTTTTGATTGCACAATCACAACTATTATTTGATCAACTACTTATTACTCCTCTCCTAATACAATGCTGATATCAAATAGCCAAGACTCTTGGCAAAGTACACTGACATAAAATATGACAGTTGCTGATATGAATGCACACCTACAGCTGTAGCTTATAACTCCTAAATACAAGGCTAAATTGAATGATAAACAAAGGAAACCTGGTTGGAATGAAGTCGCCTATGGCTGGAGATGATGGAGCAATCAATAGATCAGCAAAAAGTGCCTCCTTGTAAGCAAATTGAGCCCTTCTTCAAAATCGCCCCTGTTCTGGTCTGTTCTTTAAAATAAAATAATTCTCAATGTTTTCAAGCCTCCACTAACTCCAAACACCATCAGCAATGACCAAGGAAAGAAGCACCCCAATCTCCAAGAAGAATCGATGCATATATGAGCTCTAATGAATTAAAAGAAGTCTCCAATGGTGTCCCTGTTTGCTTCAGACTTAGCATTAGAAATTTCCCAATTGAAATCTGTCATTTCCCTTCAAATAATTGATGCCACAAATACTACCCTTCAATGCAAATCATCTCCTATAATTGTAGTCTTCAAAATTGGCCCTTGGCCACTAATTTTGCTCAATGAAGTGACTGAAATATCACCTCCAATCTGCAACCCTTCAAGAGATATTTCACTCCCTCAGTTATGCAATCAATGGGAGTTTTCGTTCCCAAAGATCAATTGATTATCTGCAGACCACTTGGCTCCACAAATGCTCAAGAAGAAATCACCAATCATCAACATCAAATCTGCATGCTCAAGAGTGAGACCTCAATGTCTATTTATGCATTTCCTCTAGAGGTCGGCCTCAACAAAATAATATTATTTTTTGACTTCTAGAAGATTCCAATATATTTTTAAATTATTTGCACTTTATAAAATATAAAAATATAATATTATTAATAAAGTGCATCTCAACATCAAATTATAAAATAAGGTTTCCATAAATAGAAATAATAGTGATATATGATGGAAAACCTTACTCCAATCAAATACTGAGCCAAGTAATCACCAAATGACTGCCAAATGACTCCCTCACCATGCCTCATTAGCCTACGAGAGCCATTAATAGGCTAATCCTGCTGATATGTCAAAGTCAACTAGAAGGGGACATTACAGAAAGGTCCTCCGCTTATTCAACAAATGTAAGATGAAAGTAAAAAAAACTCATCCACTTATTCAACGGGAATACCACTTATTCAGTGGGGTAAGTAGCAATAATTCAAGAGAAAATTACCAATGGTACTACCAAATGGTGTTATAATGAAGCTCGTTACAAATAGATTTTCAGAATGTCAAGTCTGTTGCTACAATGTGAAAATACTAAGAAAATCTTGGCACACTCCAAAATGAAACCCCAACATGAAATAAAGATTTCCGTACGAAGTACTATCAAATTTGTTGAATGGTACTACCAAATCAGTGTTACAATGTGAGCTCAACACAAATGATACTGAGGGTTACAAAGACTACTATATAGCTGCAAAGTATGGCAAAATCATGAAATGAACAACCCAACATGAAACCCCACTAAGAAAATAAGCTAACCCTGCAATACATTAGCAAATATTCTTCACCAACATGACAGAATGAAGTTGTATCAGGTCTGAATCACTGCTGCAGCGGTCTGATTATGAAGTTGCAGGTCTGGTACACACCAAACAGCAAGCTACCAAGTTGGCATGCCACCTCGAAGAGTCATCCAAAACATCATCAAAGGTCACCAAATTGTTTGCAAGGTTTAGGAAGGTCATAGAACCCCCCAAAGAGACACCAAAGGCAGATTATAAGCGGCAGAAAACCTCATAAGTTCCAAACACCTGAAATCCCAGTTGTACGGCCTGCTGGGAGGGGTGATCTGCCCTTAAAATTCCAACTCTTCCTCGAAAAATCTGAAAATTGGCAAAATAGGTCAGCCAAGGAAGAGAAACCAGATGAACAAATACCCACAAAAAGCTTGGTAATCCTCCAATCAGCACAAACAAAACTGATGGTATGGCCTAGGCATGAAATGGTATGACCAACAAGCATAGAACTCTGAAAATCCACTCCAAAGCTCTGCAAAATCCGACATCACACCAAAATATGTCTACTAGAAAACATCGAAACAATCCATAACTGAAAGCAATTGGAAATATTCACCAATAACTCCAATGGTGACTCCTACAGTAAAGCCACTCCAATGTCTAGCTAGGGAGTATCTCTCAACTCCGAAACTAGAGCAACTTTGAAGGTTTTCGACTCAAAAGCCCTTGAAGGAATCAATCCCCAATTCAACAACACTTTGTTATCATCAATCAACATGAACCAAATGAGAGCACAAGGTGAGTTTAAATAGAAATTAGGGCTCACAAATTCAAATGCCTTTTCCCTCCAAAAGGGACGCCCATCTCCCAGAAATAATATTTAATTTTAATTTAATTTAATTTTAATCCTCATCTAGGCATCCACCATAAGAAATGAAAGTTGCCTTTTAAAAACAACTTAAGTGACCTTTTGCCTAGGCATTGAGCACAAGCGGGGTCACATTTGAGCTTTAACTTAAGTCATTAAATCACATTTTTGAAGACTTAAGCAATGGGCGTAAATATTACTCCCAAAAACAACTGAACTCACCACTGCCAAAATTGGAAACCTTGCACTATATTGCTGTCAAGACCAAGTTCTCAAAATAACACTTACTAAAAATAGCAAATTGCTAAAAAATAGTGAGTCAAATCTCCAAACTGGCCCAAACTCAATCACACTGAAACTTACTAAAAATAATAAGTTGCTAAAAAAGCCATTGCTAAAAATAGCCATACTGTTGACCAAGGCCCAAAAAACCCACAAAAGCTCTTTGGCAGTAAGAGTATACTCTTCTGAAAATGTTGACATGAATCCTCCAAGGATCTTGGAACTCTCCCAGCTCACCTAAAAGCCTACAAAAAACCCTAGAAATTGGCCAATACTCACAGGAAAAAAAAAAACGTAAAAATGGGGACATTACACACTTTGACTATCAAAGTTAATAACTATCCTACTCTTGAAACCAATTCTAACACAATATTTGTAACCACATAGCTTCTTTACAAGCATATATTGCAGCAATATACTCTATTTCCATAGTGAATAGCGCAACTATTTGTTGACTATTACTCATTTACCTTACCATTCCTCCAAACCAAGAAAACATATAGCCACTTGCAATCTTTGGTCATCAAGATCTCTAGCCCAATCAAAATATATTCAACCATTTGTCAAAATTATCAATTCCATTACAACAAATATGGTAATCAAAAGTTCCTTTCAAGTACCTAAAAATGCTTTTAATATGAGTCCAATGTTCTCACTAGGATTTGATATGAACTCTCAAAAAAATTAGGACATTGTTCCAAAGACAACTTAGTACTTATAGGTAAAGGTATACACTTTTACTATATTGCATATCAAACCTACAAAAAACAACATTAATGTGTATCCTCTAGTTCAAACACAACTTCTTGTTAGCCTCGTCTCTACTAATTTACATACCCAATATATTTAGTATCTCTAAAGTCCTTCACATCAAACCTCTTTGAAAGTTAGACTTTGGGTTCCTTAATTATTACCATATTCTTTCCAATGATCAACAAATCATCGACATACAAAACAAAAAATAAAATGTGATTGTCAAACCTACTTGTAGTAAACATAGTGATCAACTTACTCCTTACAAACCCAAGTTCCAAAGCATATGAATCGAACTTTTGATGCCACATCTATGGTGACTACTTCAAATCATACAGAGACCTTTTTAGTTTATAGACTAGATCTTCTTTCCCCTTAATCTTAAATTTTTCAAATGGTTCCATATAAATTGCTCCCTAGAGATTCTTTATGCAGAAATGCAATCATGACATCCATTTGCTTTACTTCAAAATTAAAAGTAGCAGCAATGCACAATATACACATAGTGGAGTTCTTTAGCTACTAGAGAAAAAATCTCACAATCTATTCTCTCAATCTAGGAATATTTTTTTGCCACCAATCTTGCCTTGTACCTTTCTATTGTACCATTTACACCAAACTTCTTTTTGTACACCCATTTGCAACCAATAGGTTTTCTTCCTTCAAGTAGACCCACTAAGTCCCAAGTCATACATTTGTCTAAGGCCAACATCTCCTCTCATGGCCTTCTTCTAAGACTGACTTGTTTTAGAAGTCAAAGCTTCTTTAGCCAAACTTGGTTCACCATTAGTATAAGTTATAGAAAAAACACAACAGAAAGCTAGCTAACACATCAAAATTTTGATCTTCATCCTAAGAAGTTTCTTCTAATCTTCTTGGAATTCTCCCTCTCCATCCCCTAGTATTGTCCACTTATTTGTTCATTTACAAATGCATCTTCCTACTCCAGTTCATTCTCAAATGCACCTTGTTGATCTATGGTTCCTTTGATTGTTCCTCCATAGATAAAACTCTAAATTTCTTGAAAACATCTTTTGAATAGACAACTTCCAATGTTATAGGATTTCAAAGCTTATAGCCTTTTACATTTTCACCATATACTAGGAAAATACATTTCTAAACTTTAAAATCCAACATAGATCACTTTTTCCTTGAACACATGAACAACTACCTTATAGCCAAAAATCCTTACATGTGTGATAGTAGACTCTTTACCTATCCAAATTTCATATGGTGTCTTATCCTCATACAAAAGTGGGAGGCCTATCTATCAAATAACAAACAATACTTTTCATTTCTAGCTTTGCAATGCTCAACATACTTTTGACTCAATCCATCAAGGTTCTATTCATCTTTTCATCAAATCCACTTTGTTGTGGTGTATAAGATGTTGTCCTTTGTTTCACAATTCCATTGTACATGTGAAATCCTTAAAATTCCTTAGACCAATACTCTCAACCATTAGCTAACCTCACTTTTATTTTCTTACCTGTTTGATTATTTACAAGCGCCTTAAACTCTTTAAACTTACATAAAGCCTCAAACTTCTACCACTGAAAATATACCAAGTTTCCCTATTATAATCATCAATAAAAGTGACATAATATTTACCAATTCAGTGCAGATATACAAAACTAGAGACATCATTGTGAATCATTTCTAAAATCTCATTTGCTCTAGTACTTCTTGAAGCAAACTCAAACTAATTATGCTTCCCAAACACAATGTTCACAAGACTCAAAACCAACATGATTTGAGAGGCCTTTGACCATATCTTTACATACCAAGGTTTTCAAACCTTTTTCACCTATGGGACCCAATTTTTGGTGCCACAACATACATAGTTCAAGTTCAAATCCATTGACTAAGTTACGCAAAGTGTAACTCTTTAGCAAGCAACTTAAAGAGTGTACCAAACTTGATCCATTTAGCTAGCACCAAATTCCCTCTAGTTAACGTGCAACCCTTCTTGTCAAAGATAGCGTGCAATACAAAGTCAATCATCTTAGAAACAAAAATAAGATTCCTTAACTAGATTTGGAATATAAATGCATCCAAGAGAGTCCTCACTCTCTAATCTTTGAAGGACATCTTTACCTTTTCCTTGCCAAGTATTATAAGAGAGCTATTATGACCAAGGAAATCTTGTCCTGTATTTGCTGGCCTCATTTTTAACCTTGGTATTTAAAAAAAAATTTGTGCTCATTGAATCAATAGGTGTTGTCAAGTTGTTATCTTGCATTGTGTGCACAATTTCGGGGGGAGTTAAGCATGGCATTATCTTTCAGCCCCATAGAGAAGATGAAGTATCACAAAACATGAAGAGAAGAATCCACTTGTCCAATAGATCATATCAAGGGAAAGTAATTTATTGATATCTACGTAATTGTTGGATATGTTCAAGATCATAGATGATAAAAGATTGCATACCTTTAACTCATGCAAGATTTGGGAGAGTAGGAATGGGGATCACAAAGTTTTAACCTTTCATCATAGAATGAGAAGAAATGAAAAAGAAAGTGGTGAAGATGTTTAAAAGACTAAACTTAATGTGACTTTTTCAAAAAGCCTACCTGACAAATAAAAATGATCCAAAGGAGTCTTTTCTTGAAGAGTATGCTCGTATATCTGCATTTGACATTTTTGCTACAACACACAAGCATGTGTTGCTAAAAAGAAAAAGAAATTGATAGTGAAAGTTGGATGGTTGTGCTTATGTTCATCGTCACATTAAAGATTTTCCTATTGATGTAATGATGCCATAGAAGACATGGATGGAAGTATGATGAGCATCCCTTCACCATTAATGTCTGTATACCCAAAATGAAATTTTTGGCATTCTGCTTAAATTGAGCTAAACAACGTAAAAATGCCATCTAAAGTATGTTTTAGGTTAAACCAAATATAAAATCCTTGTGGGTTTCTGTCAAGGAACCTATGGTTAAAATTTTGAAACACCGAAAATTAGGGTTTTGCACCCCTATTTTTATGGAAACCCTAAAAAATAGGACCTTCCCGGAAATGATTGAAAATAATTCTGATAGGCTTAATTGCCTTCACGATCACACTGATCAAGTCAGAATTATCAAAAAATATGTTTTACTCTGGTGGGTCTATTTCTATTTTTCAGGAACAAAGTTAGGAGCTCCGCAGCCATTAATGGCAGATTGGCCAGTACCAGGTGCTGAAAGCTAAACCTCAAAAGCTTCAACGAAGAAACCATGGCGGAAAAGGATGAAAATGATGACGTTCAACGAAGGAGATTCTCAAAACGGAAAAGGCCAAAATTTGGCTAAGTCTGGAAGGTGCACGTTTTGTCTACCAAGGCAAAACATAGTCTACAGTGGTTAAAAGCGCCCCTCTTGAAGAAAGGCGCCCTTGAACCTCAGAGGGCAAATCAAATCATCTGGCAGTGTCAAAACAGTCATCCTCTTCACTTTCATACTAGCTCGACAACGAAACAATCAGCAAGATTATCTGATTCAGGGATCATTGACCAACCGTCAGCGAAGTATGGAGGATCCATTGATGACAGAAGTGCCAAATCAGAGAGCTTCAAGGTAAAAGCGCCCCTGCTGGCCAGGGGCGCCCCTCAATTGCAGACACCAGATGAATCCATAAGCAGCAACTCTATACATGATATCTTTCCAGCTTCCTCCCAGCTACGCGATCAATCTGACAGCAGGTTCACAGGACACGCAAAACGATCACACGCTGAGGTCAAGCAGAAAAAGCCAAAATTGAAGAACTGGAAAGATAAGCCAAAAAATGGCTAAGGCATGGGTAAAAGCGCCCCTCTTGAAGAAAGGCGCCCTTTCTTGAAGGCATCCAGATTCACTCAGAATCTTTACTGCCTCCCAGGATGATCTTCTCAGCTATGACCAGTCTCGCCAGTGAAACCATCAGCAAAAACTTCTGACAAATCAGTCATCTGATAGAGGAGATCAAAGTCAGGCAGTTCACAGCATAAGCAAAATCAGTCAACAAGCTAAAAGCGCCCCTGCTGGCCAAGGGCGCCCTTAAGTTTGAAGGACCAAAACTTGTTGTCATCAACTGAGAAGTCAGTCATCCTGAGCAAGATTGAGTTGGCTACCCGATGCATCGTCAAGCAGAGTCATCCGACTCATCCATCAACGGGAACGTCAGATCAGAGCACAGAGGGTCTGAAAAGGCCAAAACGAAGAACAGTCAATGAAAATTGACTAAGGCACAGCCAAAAGCGCCCCTCTTGAAGAAAGGCGCCCCTCATTCTGGAGGTCCAAACTCAGTTTTCTGAGTTAATCTCTCCCAGGCATATCTCATCAAGCTGATCCCATCTCAACAACGGATCCGTCAGCAATTGCCGAAGATCAACTGAGTAGCCAGGATCGAAGATCAAACAAAGGCACTTCAGCCTGCAAAAATGATCAAAAATCAAAAAAGGAAGCCTAAGAAAGTCAAAGCAAATGTTGACTTGAGTTAACAAATTTTGGAGGCAAAAAGAGGCCAAAAACTCCACAATCAGTGGAAATCACCTTTTTGAACTCCAAATCAGGCTCAATCACGAGTTGGATGCCCAATTGATGCTTGCAACTCCAAATTGACATATCAAAGCATCTAGGCATCCATTATTCATTATTTCTTTGCAGGTTGAGGAGCTCAAGAACGAATATTTTTCTTCTCCAACATTTTTGAAGATCTGACAGAGGGGTTTTCACCGTTCTTCATATTTTTGAAGATCTGCTGCACAGAGGGACTATTTATCAGAGTTTGCATCAAAAGGCATAATTCTTGCAAAGTGGCAGTTTATAACTTCCAATCCATCTTCTGTCTACTTCCTCTATTTCTGTCTATATTTCTTTGCATGTCACAGGAAACGACAAATAATCACAGATCTGGCCAACTGGGTATGATCAGCATAGCTTTTTCAACAAAACCCACATGTTGGATTTTTCCAGAAAAAGTAGCCTTGCTGCCCCTATTTTTTAGGGTTTCCGGAAAAAGTCATAATATTGAAAAACGGACAAACTGGGTTTGTTCAGCTCTGAAGCACGAACAAAACCCACATGTTGGATTTTTCCAGAAAAAGTAGCCTTGCTGCCCCTATTTTTTAGGGTTTCCGGAAAAAAGTCATAATATTGAAAAACGGACAAACTGGGTTTGTTCAGCTCTGAAGCACGAACAAAACCCATGTGTTGGATTTTTCCGAGAAAAATCACTTTCTGGTGCCTCGCTGCCTCTGCCACCAAAGGGCTCTTGCATGTCAAAGAAAAACTCGTTTTTCCGAATTTCTGACGATCTGGGTTTGTTTAGAGAATTATTCTCAACAAAACCCATGTCTCAGAATATTTCGTAAAAATTACCCTCGGCAAGGCTATTTTTAGCAGTTCCAGAAAAAGTTGTCCGAGCAGCATCGTGTGCACAGTCAATCTTCAAGGTTTTCAGAACGCAGTTCTCCCAAGACGAATACAAGACCAAAATGGTCTTACTCCATGATTTTCTGAAAACGGCTGGCACCGATCTGCGTCAGGCACACCCAGAGGTCAATCTAGCCAGATTGACAAGCATAGAAACAAGTCCACAGGTTCCATAATAGTTTCACCTCGTATATCTGATTGCCTTCCAAGGCCAGTTTAGAGGATTGTAACTGTTGGAATTTTACACATGCAGCAAGTTCATGTGCATTTCTCGCAGTTGGAGTGATCGTGGTCAAGCTTCGCGGTTTCATCGTCAAGCTTCGCGGTTTCATCACACGACATTCTTCCATTGAGAAAGATCAAGGAAAACGTCCAAGCTGCAAAAGAACGCGGAAGGTAGTCATTCCCAACACAGAGCCGCCATCGGTTAATACTACACTACCTTCCACGTCAAAGTGGAAACATAGACAAAAAGAAAAGGAGTAACCCTCCTAAGGGAAGCAGAATGAAGGAGATACATACATCAAGTTGCTGACAAGCGGTAAGCTGACGATTGACAGACATGTAACGGTCTCCGTATGAAGAAGTCAACGAATGAACAAAAGCACCGTTGACCAATGGTGATGAGGTGTCAAACACCTCAAGAAGGACGTCCTACCCTCCAAAGTAGCAATAAATATGACTGAAGTCAACTTGATGCCCCTTTCCGAGTTGACTCCAGATCTCCACAGATCATGCATGTCAGATCCCACTAATCTAGGATGTCTATTTGACTCCCACGATTTGTGGATCTCAGATTTCCTCAAAAGGTGGATGTCTATTTGGAGACACATTTGTAACATAAGTTCACTTTTAGTTAGGTGTCAGTCAACTGAGGTAGACTTCCAGTTTGACTTTTGTTTAGTTTCAGTTAACTGAAGTAGATTTCCAGTTAACTGTTTGCTCACCTACATTTAGACATAGAATAATATCTTGCTGATTGGCAAGAACTGTTTGTTAACTCAAGGAGATTTTAGGGTTGCCTACTCCTTTGAGTTCCTATAAATAAGAGCCTTAGGTTCTTTATTTGTTTAACCTTTATTTGCTAGCAAAATTGCTGCGCCACTGTTGCCAGAGTTCGCTTGTTTATATCTGTTCACTCTTGGATGAGAGTTCGTTGGTTGATCGCAATTGTGCATGATTTCGTGCCTTTGCTGTCCCGACCTTTGTAATTCTTTGAAGAATCTTAAAGAAATAAATCAGATGGTGCAAGCTTGATTGATCTAATTATTTGAGTTATTCAAAGTCTTGTTTTTAAATAGTGCATTGTTTCAATCTCCTCCTTGGACAGGTGTCGTCGCCTCCTTGGATATTTTGTCATCAATCATTATCGTTTGATGTTGTTTAATGATCTTTCTTGCAGCCTAGACTTTGGACAGGTGTCGTCACCTCCTCGGGAATCCTGTTAGAAAGGCCATCGTTCCTTGTTGTTTCCAGTGAGCTGCTTCCAAGCCTATACCTCGGATAGGGGTTCCTCCTCCTTGGCAAGTCTCAGATCCAGTTTACCGTAACGAGTGTTTGCTTGTATCGAGCCCTATCTTGGTATATATCCGAAGGTTCAGAGCCTCGGCCATATTCCATTGAGACGGAGGATTCAAGTGATCCAACCATACCATTTCGCTCCTATGCCCTCATGCTCTGTTTTTCTTGAGGAGGTAGGATAGTTTAGAAGCTTAGTTAGTCGTAGTTAAGATCTGCGGAAACCAGAGAAAAAGCTTAGCTACGGCGCATTGGTTTATGCACCCTTGTGTCCTACCGCTGAGTAAAAAAGATAGGAAATCTTAGTACACCCCTTTTTTACAGTATAAAATCAGCAAAGAGAGATCTTCCTCTCTATAATCCGAAGAGCATGTACTAACACACTTGCAATAGCTGTCCGTTTCCAATAAGCACTCCAGAGGTGCTAATTGAAACGCCAACAATGTCAAAGGAGGAGAGTTACAGCAAGGGAGAGTTATAGGAGTAGGGAGAATAAAGCCACTGATGTCAAGAGAAAAATTACGAAAGGAATCTTCAAATGAAACTTAAGCAAGAAGAGAAGCAAATTGCATCAAGACTCGAGGGGGTTAAGGTGTCATATGAGCAATCCAAATTTATTTTGAATAACAACAACAAAGAGGAGTATATTGCCTTGGAAGGTAATAAAAGAGTAAAAGTGTGAGCAGCCCTTGGAAGGAGAAAGGTCATCTATGGTCTAAAGTGAAGTAAAGAGGGAAGTAGAAAGAGAAGTTACCATTTGAGCATCTAGAGATATTTTGGATTGATGTAGATAGTGTCAAAAAGCCCAAATTTGAGAGAAAAAAAGAAAAGAAGAAGTTCCCATGCAAGAGGATAGCAAAAAGCAGAAATACAAACATTCAATTGTGGTATTAGAAAACTTGAGGAAGAAAACAAACGTGAGAAGACTCTCACAAAGAGATAAAAAACGATGATCTTCATTCAGTAGCCAAGGATAGAGAAGAGTTGAAGCTATAGAGGAAACAAGTCATCTAAGCAACTTAGAAAACAAAGAATAGAGAAACAAAGAAAAGGGAGTATTAGAGCAAGGGTGAAAGGTTCCCAACCCAAATCTGATCCAATTTTTCTAAGTTCTGATTTTTTATTTGACTTTGACCAACGAATAAGGAATTTGTTTTTCTGTTTGTTTTTGTTGTATTATGAGTTTTTTGTGATTTTTGGTGGTTTTCTGATTTTTTTGAGGTTTTGTGCTTGATATTTGCGAAAAAGAAATAGATGCTAAAGGAACATACATGACTGAATTGAAATTATGAATTCTGATTTTCCTAGGACAACAAATGTAATTTTCAGAATTAATGAAATTGAACCACCGATTACATAGAATTTGCATACCCAAAAACCAACACTCAATTTATTGAATATTTAACTGCTGGAACTAAAACATATACAATAAAGATCTGATATAAAGTTTGATCTGCTCCTTAGTGGTCTGAAAACACTAATTTCCAGCTAGGGTTTGACTGAAAATGACACCCAAATAGTACAACCAGTTGGTGAATGCACTGAAATGATGATATCTACTGATAAGAAGCCCCAATATGCAATTATATTCTGATAACTCACTGTTGCAATCAATTCTGAATGCAAATTAGCCTGTGATGAAGACCAATGATGCTCAGATGGAAACCCTAGGTAGATTTCCTTGTTTTGTGAACTGGGTTTTCGTCCAATTCACTATCCTCCAAGGGATTTCGTCCTCAGAAGACCTGTATGCTGCTGAAACCCTCTTCCAAAGCTCAAACCTGCAATTTGCTTTTGGCAAAATGAGAATAGAATGCTCAAAAATGAGCCCAACATATTACTTTATAACCTCCCATGAGCTTTTTGATAAAAGTCAATAAAATAATCCTCCTCAAGAGGCTACGCCCATCTTGAGGGTCTTTCCTCATCAAAAGAAAGGGCACATTTTAAAAACAACTTTGAATTACTAGGATGAGGGGCACTTTTCACTATTCCTTTTATAATTTTCTGTTACTATTCACTTTTTACTATTCCATTTAAGAAAACTTCAATATTTCCAATTTATCCCTGGATTCATCAATTGAACTCCAAACTGAAAGGCTCGTAAAGCTGCCAACTAAGCTCCACAACTCTCGATTGGGTCCCCTAACCATTCTACTAATCTACGGGAACCCTAATAGTAGGCCAACCTAAGCTATAGTCTAAGCTGCCTAAGGAAGGAACATTAAAGTCCCTTCCCGGGGTTGCTTGTCCTCAAGCAATTGTACGTCAGTCCGCTGCTCCACTTTGATATACATGCCATATAACCATAAATCCTGAAGCAACTCGCCACGATCACTGAGTACCAATGCACCATCCATGTCAATACCTAGATCCCAAATTGTCCTACCCATTCAGCTATAGATATCCATCATAATACAAGAAACACATACCATCCATTTGTAAGAGGAGGCCATCAAATAGACATGGAAACCAACTTCCATATGCACATGAAACAACTCATTAGGCCCCCAAATGTTGTCGTAACTTAGGTCTAAAGAGAGAACAAAGTCATACGGGTCATCATACATGTCAAAGAAACCCATGTCATACTCCCTGTTGACCCCATGAATGTGCTTCCAAGTAGGACAGATACTATCCCATAATGAATTAATGGGGATGAAGTCAGCAATCAACAAATAGAAAGATGCCATACTATAAAAAATTGGTGACATAACCATAGATGAGTTATGGATACCTTCAGTACCCATCCAAGGCAACTTTTGAGTGGCTGGTCCACTATAAGTGTTATCACCAAAATCAACAACTGAAAATTCGGAAGCCCCCATTATATTATCCAAATGACATGTCTCATCAGCTTCCCAAGTGAGTAGGGGTGGAGGTGGCTCAAAGAAGTCTTCAACACTAAATGTCACAAGGCTGCAAAAACCCTCATTGTATGATTCTTTAATTTGTTCAACTCCTACACCATTTACCTTGTCATCTTGTGCCCTCGAAATAGCTGCTATACAAGACCGAATTTCTGACTGATACAAGAAGTGGTTGTGCCTACTCAAAAGTAGACAAGGATCAACAATCTTCCTTCCTTGTTTCCCTTCTAATTGGATAGCCATGCCTCTAACTTTACCCATCTGTAAGTGGTCTGTTCTTATCAGCTCCAAAACCTCTTTGAAGGAGTGCAAATGTGGATAAGAAATACCATGCTTTTTTCCTTTTTGTCTTTCCTCACTTCAGCCTATCCAATTGATATCTTTTTTGTAGTTGCCCTCCATCTTTCTTATCTTGTTGTCATGGAACAAAAAAACAATATGCAATTTGTGTTTATGATTTGTGCTAGTCCAAGTGTATGAAGGTAGGATACTATCACTAGTTCCGCCTTCAACCGATACATAGTCATTTCCATCATCACAAATTGTTCCCAGCATTGTTGTACCAAGACTGAAGTAACACATTTCAATACCCAACAATGAAGAATCACTATCAAACCATGGAGAGTAGTCTATCAGATAATCCACAAACTCCCATATGGAATCCACCTCAATATAAAATTGTGTCAACTCAATGGTTTGACCCATCCTATTAAAAGGAACCAATGTAAAATAAACCACCAAATCATCCATGTACCTCAATAGGAAGGCACCATCAAAATCATGAGTAGGCTGGTTTAGTTCACCCAATGGAACTAATACTTCATGCAAAACTGAGTTACTTTCATCCTCATAATCACGCTCATGTATAATATCAAAGGCTGGCCCATGATGATCAGACAAAGCTGATTGCCTCATTCTTTTTACCATCTCTAGCCGCTGTTTTGCTTGATCAGCAATTAACTTAGCTTTCCTTGCTCTCTCTAGCCAAATGTTACACTTAACTTGTGTCTTTTCCACACCTCCAAAGGTCTGATATACAAAATCAGATTGTGTAGTGCTCTGTTTTTCAACAAAATCACCATATCCAACACTCCAATTTTGTATGCCATCATTAGTAGACCACAAGTAACTGTCATCCAAAGGTGTTAGCATGTCTATCTCATGAGAATGCAAAACCATAGGACTGCTGTCCTCAAACAAATCAGGTATAATGTCATGCCAATTCATAAACTTGTCATCCATTTCAACATTCAAATGCTTACCATCAAATGCTGGTTCAGTACAATTCTCTTCACATGCATAATGTATGCCTTCATAAAGCCAATCATGACCCAAAGCTATCATTGACTTGGCTGCTATTTGATGAGGCAAAGTATATTTGAGAGCTTTCATAATAATGTGTTTCCCATCATGCATGAAACTAAACTATATTTCTTGTAAATCTTGGATGACCCTTTGAAAAGAATGTAACCATTGCATACCAAGTACAACTTCATTGTCCTTCAAATCAAGCACATAAAAGTCATCACAAAGAGTACCACTGCTGTTGAAAAATCAGAAAACTAGGCCAGATTGTACCTTTTCTTTCATTACCCTGAAAATCTTTAATGCAAGAGCACACTTGTATACACTTACCAGCCCAATCTTGTAGCATATCAATTCTTGAAGCTATGACATCCTTATACTCAATCGAAGTATTGACATCATAAGGGTGAGGCACCAACCTACAAATTGGTTCATGTTCTTTTCCCACTGCTGTTATAAATTCAGCAAGTAGAAGTTCCCACCATCACCTCATGCTTCTCTTTCTTTTCATGAATGTCTACCATGCTACATTTCTTTTCACAACCATCTAGCTTGGATTCATGCTCATGTGATGTCAAAATATTGCTGTCCCATTTTCTAATCCATACCATCACCTCAATAACTGATATGATTTCCTTAACTAGCAAACTCCAAGGTGTCGTATGCAAGACAAACCAACAATTATCAAATTGCGAATCTTCTTAGTAAGAAACCTCCAAGTCTTCCTAATCAACTCTCCAAAACCAAACACTTCATATGATCTCAACAATTGTCCTTCCAATGTAGATGATGCATGACTAACCATAATGAAACCAATAATGTTCCATTCCACACAAATGGACATTACACTTGTGGTTGATCCATCAAGTGTGTGACCACTATCATCATTTTTTTGAGCCTTCAAGGGGCTCTCCAAAAGAGGAAGGTCATTTAGACCAAACTGGATTTTCTAAATCATTCCTCCTTCCTTAACACGCTCTTCTTGTGAGCTTACCTCAAGAAGCTCATCCCTTGTGTACTCAACATCCACACATCCTTCTTTAATGCTTACATTGTAGTCATCAAAACCCATCAAGTCTTAAATTGTCTCCTCTTCTTCCCAAATCAAAGGCTTTTGTTCCAAATATCCTTGGTTGCCATCATGTGTAGGTGATGTGACATTATTGGAATCAACTATCACACTAGAAGATGCCTTATGATCACCCAAAGAATCCATACCATTGCTATCCAAAGCAATGACATGATCTATGCTAGCCTCTAATGTAGGAACCTCTTGTGAAACCTCTAGCAAGGATGATGTAGACAATTCATTGCCCAAGGCTGTCCTAATGTCTTCTTGATTCAAATCAGCATGTCTATCAAACTCATCATATAAATTTTTGCATACCTCATTGGAACTTGAAGACGCTAGATCATTCACATGAAAAGTTGTATCAATCATATATGAAGATTCTCTATCCATTCCATTTATAATCAATTCATAAGCTATAGTGTGATATTCCTTCCTTGCATGCTCAGTCTTGTGGCAAAGATTCGGGTGCATGTCCATGTAGTCCTTGAAGGGAAGATTCTCCTTAACACGTTGAGGAAGAATGTTATACTCCTCAAATATGCTAATCACTACCGCTTCTTTGTCTTGTGGTGTTGGACTTTTTCTAGTAGAAAGTAAGGATGATCCTTTAGAGAGTCTCAATCTTGAAAGTGAATCATCTAAACGCTGCAATTTTCGTATGGCCTTGTGTTGTGTTTGCTCAATTTCTTTCCATGCCCGTTTATTGCTAAACAACTTTGCCATGATGACCTTGTTAACTGTCCCAACTGAAAACCAAATCCAAACTGACTTGTGCACAACTGATTTCACACCAATTGAATGCAATCATTACCCAATAGGCTGGTAGGATTATGGCTTTGATACCACTGAAAGGTTCCCAACACAAATCTGATCCAATTTTTCTGAGTTTTGATTTTGACCAGCGAATAGGGAATTTGTTTATGCTGTTTTATGATTTTTTTGTGATTTTTGGTGGTTTTTTTTTTTTTTTGAGGTTTTGTGCTTGATATTTGCGAAAAAGAAATAGATGCTTAAAGAACATAAATGACTGAATTATAATTATGAATTTTGATTTTCCTAGGACAGTAAATGCAATTTTACAGAATTAATGAAATCAAACCACCGATTACATAGAATTTGCATACCCAAAAGCCAACATTCAATTTATTGAATATTTAATTGTTGAAACCAAAACATATACAATAAAGATCTGATACAAAGCCTGATCTGCTCCGTAGTGGTTTGAAAACCCTAATTTCCAGCTAGGGTTTGACTGAAAATGACACCCAAAAAGTACAACCAGCTAGTGACTGAAATGATGATATCTGCTGATAAGAAGCCCCAATATGCAATTATATTCTGATAACTCACTGCTGCAATCAATTCTGAATGCAAATTAGCCTGTGATGAAGACCAATGATGCCCAAATGGAAACACTAGGTAGGTTTCCCTGGGTTTTCGTCCAATTTACTATCCTCCAAGGATATCGTCCTCAGAAGACATGTATGCTGCTGAAACCCTCTTTCAAAGTTCAAACCCGCAATTTGCTTTTGTCAAAATGAGAATAGAATGCCCAAAAATGAGCCCAACATATTACTTTATAAAATCTGTTGAGGATTGAACATATGAAACAAGTCTGATTATCTTTGTCAAAGATATTTTCCAGATTTCTTCTCTTGATGTCGAATGTGCTGATTGCAAAACATTAATAGATTTCGATGTCTGCATATCAATGTGGGAACCAAGTTTAATACCTTTAGAGACTTGCCTCTAAGGGATGCGTCCTTTGAGAGGACGTGTCCCTTTGGGTGCGCGGGTCTCTTAGATAGCCGACTAACACTCGGCTTTAACAACACTTAACACATAAGTCCTCACACATATGGCGGACATATATAATATGAGTTCCACTTTTATTCACTGCAGATAACAATATCTTTTATTAATACGAATTTATATATGCTCATAAATTCGATTTCCATTAATATGTGTAATGAGGATAATCCTTGATCACATATAAATAGCAAAGATGCTTTCAGCATTCGTTACTTATATCTGACCGAAGCTATCATCCATTAACACTCCCTCTTAGCTAGGGAAGATATTTCAAATCAAATAAGTGGAGATATCACCTTAACACGTGATATCTAAGAGATGGTATGATTTCTCAAAATTGTCAAGTCACATGACATTCTCCATAACACATCTTCATTATTCAACACTCCCTCTTTAACTAGGGAGGATAACTTCAAAAGTGATATCACCTAACTCGTGATATCAAAAGATATGGTATGCTTTTGAAAGTGTCAAGTCACATGACATTCCTCATAACACATCTTCATTATTTCAATACTCCCTCTTTAACTAGGGAGGATAACTTCCATCAAGTAAACGTGATATCACCTAACTCGTGATATCAAAAGATATGGTATGCTTTTGAAAGTGTCAAGTCACATGACATTCCTCATAACACATCTTCATTTGTTCAATACTCCCTCTTATCTAGGGAAGATAAACTATATTAGCACTCCCTCTTAGCTAGGGAGGATAAACTCCAAACAAGTATAAAGTGATATCACCTAACTCGTGATATCAGAAGATATGGTATGCTTCAGAAAATGTCAAGTCACAAGACATTCTTCATAACACATCTTCATTATGGTATGTGCACTGACATCAAGTCACATGATGTCTACCATAATTCATGGCATATCCACGGATATAAATATCCACCATGATTATCTCTTTAAGGATCACAATGATCTTCAGATGACATCAAGTCCCATGATGCCCATCAAAGTGTCCAAGAGATACTATCATGATATCTATCATAATAGTTTATCATTGTAGAGTCGTCACTTTACAATGTCAAATACAAGTGTTCATTATTAGAAAGATCGTCACCTTTCAATAATGTACACAGGGTAGTAGGCCCATAAGGTCATGGAGTCACACACATGACAAAAGAGTTTACACATTAAACATCTTTATATATTAGTACAACTTATAAACAAATTTGAATTTCAAACATAATATCAAATTACATACCAAGTTTTCTGGCCGAAGAGTTCAACCTTAACTCTGGAGAGAAGTTGTTGAGTATGTCCGTTGTTTAAACATTTGAACTAATATACTCCAACTGGATCACTTTCCTTTCCACCATATCTCTTACATAAAGATAGGGGATCTCAATGTGCTTAGATCAAGGAGTCCCACAAGCAATTTACGAAGCCAAAATTGCTTCTCTTGCCCCCATAGAGGTTGCATTGTAATCAGCCTCTGTTGAGCTTTGTGCTACAAAAACTGTTTTCTGCAGATCCAAGAGATCATAGCCCAAATTGAATCAAGGTTTCCAGGTTGATCTAGTTGGTCTTTTCTGTAAAGAGGACTATATCCAATAGTGTCGTGAAGATATCTCAATTTGTGTTTTTACAACCAAAAGATGAATTTCCTTTGGCTCACACCTGAATTGGCTTAGAGCATTCACTAGGACCTTCCATTTGCAGCAGGAGTGCTTTATTAATTGAGCTACTGGCCTCTTGTGGCCAGCCCATCATTAGTCCGGGTGTGGCTTATATCCAACACCCCCCCTTAAGCCATACTGCGGGTGCATGGGGCTCTTTAGATCTTGGGACCTATCGTCATAGAGTCTCTTAACATGATGCCTCATCTCAGTCTCAGAGGTGAACAAGGCTTTCACCTCATATTTCTCTATCTCAAAGCATTACAACAAGTGAAGATGAGACTCCCTCTAAAGCTCTAATTACTTCTTCTTAGAAGGGATGACTTCAGCCATCCACACAGTCTAATGGTTGCAAGCAGAGTCTTCATTTTCTTCTTCTTTTGTAAACAATCTCTTATGCTTCTGATCTGTCCTGAAAGCATCTAGAAGAGATTATAAATAGTTCATAACTATCCAAAAATCATACAAGTTATATCATGAATGAAATTTTCAAAGGATCTTATGCTAGTGAACACAACACAATTCAAGAGAATTCACAAGATCAAAATAAATGATATAACTCAGCGACCAAAGAATACTTATCTCTTTAAATATTTTGATCCGTCCTTAATGAAGTCATGAATCTGAACGATCAATCACAATATCTACTCTCTCCGCCCTTTTACAGTGGCGTCGATCGCATCGAGTCTACCCTTCGCATGAGCTGAAAATCGAAGACTCCTGTGACAGTGCTCATTTAATTTCCAGGTAGCACAGGTCCCTTCACTCAACCTTGCCAATAATATCCCCCTCCTCTCATGCCACGGAATCTTCCTTACGCTTTGACAATTTTAGATATAAATCTTTGACATTTTGTGAATCACCAGCCACGGCTTTAAGGTGTCACGACTTCCTTTATTCAGAGCATGATTCAAAGAATGATTTAATTGTTTCCTGGATATGCCACGATACCTAATTTAATTTGCAAATGGTGTGCTTCAGGAAAAGACACGACTTGCCCTGCACCGTTGGTTCTCCAAAATCCACATCAGTTTACCTTTATTTGCAAAGCTTCTTTATTTCCCTCGACCCCCTCTCTTCTCAAACGGGAGCCTTTTATGAAGGTATCGGCTTCTCTGAATGACAACTTGTATAGCTGGTGCGGCATGTAACCATTCAAGCTGCTCTCGATAGCTCTCTTAACCTTCCAAATAATGGAATGGATGATTCTTTATCTATTCTTTTCTATTCATGCAAACCTTTAATCATCTCCACATGCATTGAATGCCGATATACTTGCTAAAACATCCACGGTTCTCTTATCGACGATGGCTTGACATAACAAAGTTGCGATTCTCAGATTGACGCCTCAAAAATATATTAATTGACTTCCTAAGAAAAAACTTCAAATTCTAGAGTGTCGCTTCAGGAACCAACTCAATTCCCACAACTTCAATAATATTCCCGTCTCTTCCAAACTATAACGGCTCTTAAAAAAACTCCAGAAGCAAGATCGACATTCAACTTATCTTGAATAAAAATCGGCTTTTGTGATTACTTCCACAGTGTTGCTCCAGAGGACTATATTCGTAAAAGCAATTAAGCATCTTATAATTCATTCCTGCAACTCCAAGAAATACACGAGCCTCAATAATCACGACTTCATTCACGAACCATGTTGTAATCTTCTATGCAATGGGAGATTCTTCTTCTAACTTCCATTTCCTATATCACATGTCTCTTTCTTCATATTTCCTTTTGGCTTCTCTTAAGAAAGGAAACGGCTTTTCTTAACCTTGCTCTGATACCATGTTGAGGATCGAACATATGAAACAAGTCTGATTATCTTTGTCAAAGATATTTTCCAGATTTCTTCTCTTGATGTCGAATGTGCTGATTGCAGAACATTAATAGATTTCGATGTCTGCATATCAATGTGGGAACCAAGTTTAATACCTTTAGAGACTTGCCTCTAAGGGATGCGTCCTTTGAGAGGACGTGTCCCTTTGGGCGCGCGGGTCTCTTAGATAGCCGACTAACACTTGGCTTTAACAACACTTAACACATAAGTCCTCACACATATGGCGGACATATATAATATGAGTTCCAATTTTATTCACTGCAGATAACAATATCTTTTATTAATACGAATTTATATATGCTCATAAATTCGATTTCCATTAATATGTGTAATGAGGATAATCCTTGATCACATATAAATAGCAAAGATGCTTTCAGCATTCGTTACTTATATCTGACCGAAGCTATCACCCATTAACAATCTCCCATGATCGTTTTGATAAAAGTCAATAAAATAATTCTCCTCAAGAGGCTACACCCATCTTGAAGGTCTTTCCTCATCCAAAGAAAGGGCCACATTTTAAAAACAACTTTGAGTTACTAGGATGGGGCACTTTTCACTATTCCTTTTATTATTTTTTGTTACTATTCACTTTTTACTATTCCATTAAAACAAACTTTAATATTTCCAATTTATCCCTGGATTCATCAACTAAACTCCAAACTAAAAGGCTTGTATAAAGCTCCTAGCTAAGCTCCACAACCCTCGATTGGGTCCCCTAACCATTTTGCTAACCTATGGGAACCCTAATAGTAGGCCAACCTCCGCTATAGTCTGAGCTGCCTAAGGAAGGGACATTACAAAGGGGGAGCATTAGAGAATCTTTGTAAGGGGGACAAGTATATTCTTATTGCATTAAATGATAGTATTAGAGAATACGATAGATATTTCCAATGAATGGATATAACATCCCTTTTCCATTGATGTCAAAGGGGTAGAGATGTAGAAAGGAGGAGAGTTAGAGAAAGAGAGAATTATGTTATTGTTGATGTTATAGCAGCTTAAGGCTGCACTTCCATTGCACACGCTTCAAGGAGAAAGCATAAATTAAATGATAGCCTTTCGGCTATTTAATTCATATTGCTAATATTTGATAAACATAAAGGGCCGACCCTATAATGGTTCGCATGTTTTGTTTATTCTTTGGGCCGACCTACATTGTAATTAATATATTATGTATTCTTCAAAGGGGGCCGACCTAAGTTGAGGAGGTGCCTCAAGTGTATATATACAAGGTCTCTCCTTGTCATTATTCATTCAAGTTCTTCAAGCAAATTCGCATCTAGAGCAGAAGTTCGCACCTTTATAGCAGCAGTCCGAATTCAAGGAAGATCATATTCATTTGTACATTATTGCATCTAGGAGAGGTGCGATTTCATTGTATCAATTATTGGCCATTGTTGGGCCTAAGTTGTAAGCAGATTTCTGCTCTTGTTTCTATAATATATAAGAGGACTATTTGTTGGGTTTTTCTCCCTCAAGAGGAGGGTTTTCCCAAGGTATCTTGCTGTGTTTATTATCTTATGTGTTGCAATATTTTAAGTACTTTCAGTTATATGATCTGATCTAAGAAAAAACTAACAGTTATTCACAGATTATTTCTATGTAGGGTTGTGTTGATGCGTGTTTTGTGACACACACGAACACACTAGAATAAAGTATCCAGAGACGCTCTATCCTCTCTTGATAAAAATCACCTTTCGTGCTAAGATTGCGAGATAGGTCACAAGGTAATTCCAATGTTCCAAAGTTGGAGTGTGGATAGGCTCTGTGGTCGTTGTGATTTGCTGGTAATCACGAGGGGACTTATGCTAGGCTTGTTTAATTCACAATGAAGGTCTAGACAATAAAGCTCTATTTTTTGGGTCCTGGATCAAACAAACTAAAAAAAGGAGAAGGGTTTAGAATTTCTAAGCTACTTTCTAAGAATCCAAGAGACGGTATTAACTTGGTGAAACCAATAACCACACTTTGCTTCACCACACTCAACGACAACTACACAAAGTGGGTGCAATCTTCAAGGAAATGTGCTTAAGATTTCTTTACTACGAACAACACCATCAATAGAAAAATATTATTCGAAGTAAACATTGAAGCATACACATCAAAAGCTCAGTCTAACTTTACACATTGAATGAAATTCATCCATTCAAAGAAAGTATGAGCAGAGTTACACCATAAATTAATACTTATCAAATCTTGCATTCGTCTAACATACATGAAATAAAATCTAAACTATGATGAGGGATAAGAACCATGCCAACTCCAAAATAAGAGAAATAATCACCATCAATTTGAACAATGCATTACTTATTACTTTGGCAGTCATATGCAACAATTTACTTATCTCAACATGTTTTGCAACATGCTCCCATGCTTTACAAATGAGGGACGAGCTCAATTATAGGCTCCCTAATTACAATTTAATGGCCAAGATTGATTTAGAATCAACGGCCAAGATTACAAAATAAAACCCTAATTAGGGCTTGTCATAACTAACTCTTCTCGACCAATGAGAAAATTACACTTAGGACACTTATCCTTCCTGCTAAATATGAACCAACAATAAAATAGAAAGTTGCCGCATGGTGGAGTGCCAGGTTCATTGAATCTGGACGTGCCGACTTGGAACAATTTGATTGGTCAAAGCGCCACTTCAGCAGGTTGGATGTCCTCCTTGGTCTCCATGTTCGTTTTTTCATGTTCTTGCCTTAGAATATTTTCTTATCATGCCAAGGGCGGACTTTGGAGTTGCTTGGACTTTGGAAATTTTCTTATCAAATTTCCTTGGCTAGGCGTACTTGACCTTGTGGCTGGACATCTTCATGGCAGACTTGGAGCTTGTCTTGACATTCTCCTTTGGAGTGCAAACTTTACCAACTTCATGCCAACTTTACCCTGGGTGAACTTCACCTTGTCTTGGACATGCTTGAGAGGACTTGGCACTTGGCTTGCCATCTCTTTAGGCGGACTTCCTGCTTTTCATGCCTTAGAAAATTTTCTTATCATGCCAAGGGTGGACTTTGGAGTTGCTTGGACTTTGGAAATTTTCTTATCAAATTTCCTTGGCTAGGCGTACTTGACCTTGTGGCTGGACATCTTCATGGCAGACTTGGAGCTTGTCTTGACATTCTCCTCTGGAGTGCGAACTTTACCAACTTCATGCCAACTTTACCCTCGGCGAACTTCACCTTGTCTTGGACATGCTTGAGAGGACTTGGCACTTGGCTTGCCATCTCTTTAGGCGGACTTCCTGCTTTTCATGCCTTAGAAAATTTTCCTGCCATCCAAGGGCGGACTTCCTCATGGCTTTTGCCAACTTCATAATGTGCTGGGCGGACTTGCATATACCTTGTGCCATTTTTACTTGGCAGGGGCGGACTTACCAACACTTTGTGCCATCTTCACTTGGTAGGCGGACTTCCTTGCTGCTTTTCCATTTTGCAAACTACATGGCGGACTTGCTTGCCGCCTTGCCATTTTCTTCCTTCTTCTGGCGAATTTCCTCATTGCCAAACATGCAATTTGATTTTTATTTATTTTTATATTTTTAAATGTCTGGACTTAGGCAAAATATTAAATTTTATAAGTCAAATTTTCATACTTAGGCAAAAAGACTTCAATTTCCATTTCTCCAGGTATTTTTCATGCAATTCAAGACCTAGGCGCACTTGCCTTGTGTAATTTTTTATTTTACCAAGCTTGGGGCAGATTTGCACTAGCAATTTGCCATTTTATTTGACATAAGGCGAATTTTACTTGCAATTTTACCACTTACAAACATCTTGGAGCAGACCTCTTCACACTTTCACCCTTCTCCAACCTTCTTAGAGCGGACTTCACTTGTAATTTGTCATTTTCTCCTTGGGGCGGACTTCAGCTTGCCTTTGCAATTTCTCCTTTGTGCTGGGCAGACTTCATCATGCTCATGCCATTTTACATATGGCGGACTTACTAGCCTTCATGCCATCTCCCAACACTTTGGAGCGGACTTTGTCATTGCCTTGCCATTTTGCACATGGCAGACTTCAAGTCTCTTTTGCCATCTCCCTTGGGGCGGACTTCCATCATGCCTTGCAAATTTTTTGGGCGGACTTCCTTGCACTCTTGCAAATTTTTCCTTGCATGTTGCAGGGCGGACTTCACTTGCACTTTGCCATTTTTATTTCTTCATGCTTGGGCGAATTTTAGCACATGCATATCCATGCCTTAGGCAAATTTCCAGATTTTTTCAAAATTTTCACCCATTTTTTCCTTGTAACCTTCTGAAGCTGAAGTTGATGAAGCCATGACTTGCACACTTTCCCGAAATAGAAACCCTGCCAAAAATATAATTTTTTCCAAAAATAGTCCCTAAAAAATAGGGGCCCGGGGTGGAAACCCTAAAATTTAGGAAGTGTCAGAATTGACTGAAATGACAAACACTTTGACGATGTTTGTGCATTGATTTGGGCTCAAATTCATTACTCGGCTCAGGTGACCCTTCAAAAACTCAAATTCCAAACTATAAAAGAAACATGGTAATTAGCAGTTGCGACGCTAAGACAACAAGCAAAAAAGCAAAAAAAACAAGAGGGTCCCCATTTGCAATGAGGCGATGTGTGAAAAGGTCACAACAGGTTGCCATCAATGAAAAAGGGGGAGATTTTTGGAAGTTGTCATTGATGTCAAAGGTGAGAAGACATTGTCATTGATGTCAAGTGTATGAGCAAGATTGTTGGAATTGATAATGTCACTAATATCAAAGGTTGGAGAAAATTGTTATGGCCGACTTAATCTATAATATGGCAGCAATAAAAAATAAAGTGACAAGTCATGATTCGTGAGGTACCATGAGAGGGTAGACATTCTACACACTTGTAGATGGCATTTCGTTGCAAGCATAAGACATTTAAGTTATGGAGATGATGACATAGGAAGAGATCCTTTGAATTCATAGTTACCCAAGTATATGTGAAGTGAGAAATTCTAATATGAGGTACAGGTCTGAGAGAATTAATCTTATAACAGTTAAAATAATGAGGTACTAGGACAAGAAGATAATGAACAAAAGATTGTATAAACAATTAAGAGAAATGTTACCACCTTCATCAAGACAATAAAAGAAATGATAGCTATGGGAGCCAAAGACAAAGTATGCGAGATAGCAGACTTTCAAATGTTTGTGTTAAGATATAATCAAGCATTAAAAGGCAGCGATTCCATGTACATATTGAAGGCAGTGAGGACATGTCAAAAGTAGAGATCAATATACTTAAGCAGCAGCAATTATTACAAGAAAAACTAATGAGTTCATGCATTGACACAGGCCAACCAGCAAGTTGAAAGAGTCATTTAAATGAGATTACTATGAAAAACAGCGATATTAATGAAGGCAGCGATGAATTTGGATTAAATTCATATTTATTAATAGTGGTCCATCCTGATAAAAATAGCCAACCATCATAAGAAATCGTTCAGCATAAATATAATATAAATCCCCCACACTAACTAATTATCAATTTATCATTGGAAGTGGTTAATGAAAAAGGTGAACAACGAATTTATTAGAAAGAAAGAGTGTCAAATATTATTAAAGAAAGGAGCAGTGATAATTTTAAGGCAGCACTTAAAACAGCGATTAAATTTTATGTGGCTGACTTAATATAAGAAGACAAAATCATCCCACTAGAAGACATATTTTGTCCTATTTGACTTCTAAAATGGTGCAATTCATAAAAGAAGTTTGAGCAAACAACTTTTAATTTAAAGAGGTGCGATTAGTATTGGTAATGAAGTGTTATGTTTTTGAAGGTGAAAGGATATGTCTCCAAAGGAAATCGCCTTGGTAAGGTATAAAAAAGAGTAAGATTTGTATGTTGAAAAGTGAGAGTGAGTGAGATGTGTGAAGATTAAATAAGTTGAGAAGAAGCTGTGGTGTGTAAACAAGTAATATCAAATACACAACAGCAGATCCATGAATAGTATATAAGCAGATTAGACAAGGGGTACATATGCAGATTTGAAAAGAAGAATATATGGAAATATTTTCACAATGATGTGTAAGGCAGTGATTAAGCATTCAGTTTGTTAAGAATTGTTAACAAGGGGCGTCACCCTTAGTAAGAAGTCATCCCTCCTTTGAATCATCACCTCTATTCACAAAGGCATAAGGAGGATATAAAGGTAAAGAAAAGTTTGAGTGACAGTAAGAAGGTAGAAGTGAGAGATATGTGAGAGGATTAAAAATCATATATATGCACTAAGTGTAGTGGGTGTTAAGGAAGAGATATGTGAGAAAATTAAAAATAAGAAAGGACACATCATTGTGAAAAGATGTATGTATTGTGAAGTGTCGCCTCTCTTCATTGAAGATACAAATAATGAATGTAAAATCTACAAGATAAGAAGATATATTTGATATACACCAGCAGGCTGATGAGAAGGTGTATTGTGGAGTAAAAGACAATAAGCATATCATATACACCAGCAAATAAAGAACAAGTATTAAAGAAGATTGTTGGCAGATAGTAATCAGTTTTTAAGGGAGATTTACGATCAGCATAATAGCAGATTGGAGAGGAGGTTTATAGCAGAATTTGTGAAGAGAAATTGAATGAGGGTGTTGTGACCTTTTCACACATCGCCCCATTCAAATGGGGACCCCCAATTTTTGCTCCATTTTGGTCTTTTGGCTTTTGGTTTTTTTGGGTTGTTTTCTCTCTCTCTCTCTCTCTCTCTCTCTGATCTTTTGTCCTTTCGGGGATGTCCTATCGTTTGATCTGATGGAAATTTTGGTTGTTTGTGAAATTAGGGTTTCATTCTTCAAGACAGTTTGAAGCCGAACTGAGTTGGCTAATTGACATTTGAGCTGAACATTGCAGTCAGAAGGCTTCTAGCAGACTCCCACTGAATTTTCATCATGTTCTGACGACTTACTATTTTTAGTAAGTGTTCAATCTGGGAGCTTTTTCATCAAGATTTTGGGATTCTAACTACTTCAACACATTCTGGCAGCTTCCGAGTGCCTACGCATGAAATTTGAGCAGATTCAGACAACTGGCTATTTTTAGCAGTTCAACCTTCAGAGGCTATTTCTAGGGTTAAACGAACAATTCTCCAATGCATGACTGGAGAATGGAACTAGGTTTTCCAAGACCTTCGCGATGGTGTAACATGCAAATCAAGATGGTGACTTTCAACAGTACAGCCTTCTGAGGCTATTTTTAGGGTTTGCATGCAGTAATTTTCAATGCATGTCCAGATATTCCATGTGGGTTTTGCGAGAGCTTCGCAATGATATGACATGCAACGGAATGAGTCAGTTTTCAGGGACTTACTATTTTTAGCCAGTGCCAAAACGTTGACCAGTTTTCTGGGTTTTTTGAGATCCCACGGGCACTGTGACATGCAAACTCATCCAACGTCCGATGAACCACTTTCCGAACACTTACAATAAATAGCAGCTTCAGTCCAGCGGCTACTCACCACTTCAGCTCAGCGTACAAAGCGACATGCAGAAGAAACAAAGCCAAACAGAGACCATTCAGGACACATGCATATCAAATTAGGGTTTCCAGCTTTGATGCCTAAAAAGTAGGGTAAAAAGCCAAAATTTTGAAAAACGAAGGTATCCCACTGTGATCAGCATCCTTCAGGCAATCTACTGGTAAAATTTGGGCATAATCCAGGCACTTACTATTTATAGTAAGTCATCTCCGGAACATGGCTATAAATAGCAGGCCTGCACCCAAGGTAGGTATGAACAGGGCACTCAAGTCATCAGGATCAGGCATAGCAAGTTTCAAATCCAACGGGGCCGCAAAAGTCAAGGAAATCAAGAGCTTACTATAAATAGTAGGTGGCTATAAATAGCAGGTCAGAGCATGGGACAGGCAAAACAAGTTCATCAAACTACAAGGATCCTATGGTGAAAATTTCACAACAAACAGAGTTGTGGAAGTCAGAAAAGCAAGGACTTACTAAAAATAGATGGCAAAGGTAGCTAAGGCGTTGAAGAAATTTTCAAATCTACAAGTGGAAATTGGCAGGAGAAGAGGTAAAATGCGTCCTTGGCATGAAGAAGGCTTTAAAATTTCTAAGTATGAGGAATTCCTCCTCATACCTCAAAATGCGCCCAAAGAGGTTGAGAGCCTGGAAAATGTCTAAGTGTGGAGAGATTCCTACACCCTCCCCCTAAATGCGCTCAAGGAAGGTGAAAGGTCACTAGAGGCATACAAATATTTACTAAGGTGTTGAAATTCCTTGAGGCATCCTCAAATGCGCCCAAGGAAGGTGAAGAGCCACTAAATGTGGGCGGAATTCCTTCACACCCCTCCAAATGCGCCCAAGGGAAGAAGTGTTTAAAAAGTTTCTAAGGTGTGGATTTTTCCCTCACACACCCTCAAATGCGCCCAAAGGTGAAGAGTGGAAGTTGCATGGGCTAAATGCGCCCAAGGGAGATGAAGGGTCACAAGGTAGTGGTGCTTTCCTTTGCAAAGCTGAAATGCGCCCAAACATGGAAGTTTGAAGTGTGAAATGCACCCAGCAAGAGGGAAAATGTTTGAGAATTTTCTAAGTGTGGGGAAATTCCTCCTCACACCCCTAAATGCGCCCTCACTAATGAATGTTCCTCTAGCACACATCAAATGCGCCCCACAAGGTTTAGAAGGTGGATGGCGTGGAAAGTTTCCTTCACACCACATGAAATGCGCCCAAGGGTTCCTTGTCCACATGCTAAATGCACCCAAGTATGGAAGCTTGGCAGGTGAAATGCGCCCAGCATAGAAGTGTCACTTGGGGAAAAGTTTCTAAGGCATTAAAATGGAAGTAGCATGTGGAAAATGTGCCCAAGTCTAGGAGAAGGGTGAGAAATATCTAAAATGTTGAAGTAGGCACATGAATACACGCCCAAGGGAGATGTAAGACAAGGAAGCCTAGGCACGGAAGAATAAAATGAAAAAAAATACATGGGGTGAAATGCCCTTCATGGGTGATTTGAGATTAAAATTTGTCTAAGGCATTTTGCAAGGTAAAATAAAAATGCGCCTAAGGCAGAGATGAAGTTGGAAATTCCCTCATGACACATGAAATGTGCCGAGGACAACGAGAAAATTTCTCAAGAATATCAAGGGCAACGACAGGGCAAGAAATTGAAGACTGCAGATGTGGAAGACGTCCAAAACAAAAAATGGAATAAACCTTAGTAATTTTTATTATTTTTTCAAAAATAATAAAAATTATTACCCCTTCGTCTGGATACACATGGAAATCATGATTTATGAGGGGAATTTTCTTCTGGGTATTGGACATTTCCAATTAGGAGATGGTTTAAAACTCTTCCACGCTTTGTTCGTGTTGTTTCGACAAGGATTTTGGCCTAGCACCCGTTCAACAAAGTTCCTAAGGCTCAGATGGATAAATTTTCTAAGGCATGGAAAAGGAAAGCAGAGGAGGTCAAGTGCACTCAAGCTCAGGACGAGTGGAATTTTATCTAAGTCACCAAGCTCCTAAAAGAAGGTAGGCAAGGCAAGTGAATGAAATTGCTAAGGCAGAAGGATGAAAACAACAAGATGGCATGCGCCCTAGCACAATGGGCCCATGATAAAATTTTGCTAGAAAATGATGAATTTTATCAGACATCAAGCAAGCCTTGGAAGTCAAAACATGGGAGTAAGGTAAGTAAAGTGAATTTAGATTATAAAAGTGTTTTGATGCTCTTCTTTTGTTTTGCAGGATGAACGCTAAAGCCAAGGCATGAGGATTTGATGAAGTTGGACAACGTTGCAACCTTGGAAAGAAGAAATGGCAGTGAAGATTTGGCTAAGGCATTAAGAACGTGATGCAAAAGAAGCTAAGTGCGCCCAAGGCAGTGAGCTGAAGAAATATGAAATTTACAAATACATCTAGGAATTGAAACGACAAGAGGGATGAATGCGAACGACTGAGCGGACAAACTCTGGAGACAATCTTAGAGACTCTTTTACCCTCCTCCTAGCGCAACAGAATTGGCAAGCAGAACAGTGGGAGTGCGTTTCCGGACGAGAATCTTCTAGAAGAAGACAGTGGGCATTAATTGTAGATAATGGTTCCTGCAGAGGAGTGGAGAATATTCTGTGCATTCATTGCCCCACTCCTCTGTGTGGCGGTTTTTAGGGCAAAAACCCTAATTAGGACATGTGTGGCTCAATCTGAGCCCTTTATTGTAATTCAATCTAAGCCGTCTGTTGGACTGGGCCAACTATAAAAGGGGCATCCCCCCTCATTTGTAAATAGTTAGAATTAGAATCAGAGATAGATCAGAGCTAGATAGAGATAGAGATTGATAGAAGTTAAAGTAGAGCTAGGAGTTAGCTTAGTTGGAAAGGAAAGAAAGATTTTCCCTTTGAAAGTTTTTGCAAAAGATTGTTGTGTAAGACTCTCATGATATAAAGATTTCATTGATTGGTGACTTCATTTTGTGTTGTGGGCAGTTGACGAGATCTTTTCGTCTTTCCAATTCGAATAGAGTAGAGTAAAGTAGATTTGTTTTCATGCAAGTAGAGTTAATTGTGGAATGTGACATTAGTTTGGGCATATCTTCCCGTATCCATACCACTGGCGGACTTGCTGACGGTAAGTCTGCTCCTGCGTGGTCAACTGGAATCTTAGCACTTAACTTCGATTGTGTTTAGTGTGCCCACTTGCTTCGTTGTGAAGGGGTGCGCATGGTGAATCTCAATTTGAACATCTCATCCATCCTTTGAAGATTGCACCAGCTTTGTCAGAGTTGTCCGAAGGGGAGACGAAACGAAGTTTGGTTTGAAGAGTGTTAAAGCTAGTCCTTACATTCCACCCCCTTAGAAGTAGATAGTAGAATTCCTACCCCTACATTCTTTAAATTCAGTATTTCCCAGTCCATCCAAATACTAGAGCATCACAATCAAGACCTTTCATTTGCTTGAGCCAACAAAATCGAACAATTACGTAAGTCCCCTTGGAATACCCAGCATATTCACATCAACCAACTTAGTCTATTCGCATTAAAGGAACCTTGGAGTCGAATGCATGAACTTTCGCGCAATCTTAGCATGTAGAACACTTTGATCAAGAGAGAATAGAGTGATCGTTGGACATTTTATTCTGTGTTGGTGTTGTCATAAAACACACGTCAACGGAGGGGTTGGTGCCTCTAGTGGGTTGTTGCTCACAAAGTGAATGAGGGGTTGCTGTCTCTAATAGGTTGGTGCCTACAAAATTTGTAAAAAGAAGATTAATAAAAGCAATATTTTTGCCGTGGTTTTCTCCCACAAGGGTTTCCACATAAATCCCATGTTCTCCTTGTGTTGCGTAATTATTGCATCTTATGTTGTTATTATGCAATTCGTATGCTTATGATTCTAAGGTTGAAAAAGTAAAATATTATTGTTATACTGATTTACCTCTCTCCCTTCCCCCCCCTGTCCCCTCTCAGTGTAACCGTGTGCTCATCATTCTCAAAGGTCAAGTTACTTGACAAAGTGAAGTTGTCAATTTATGTTCTCAAAGTTGCACGTTATTTCTAATTCCCGATATAAACTACAAGTTACAAACAAACAAAAAAAATCAATTTTCCAAAATTTGCAAAGTTGAAGATTTTCTGGAATCCTAGAAGTGAATTGTGTTGCAAATGCCAAAAGTTTTCCAGTTCAAATACTTGTTGGAATTACAAGTTGTTTGAGGAATTTTATTCCCAAAATACATGTTGGAAGCAGTGTTAAAAGACTCGTAGGAACTCAGCGAGTTGTGGTTCGGGCAAGGGTGGGTGAGTCTTGTAGACTTGGGAGTCAAGTACTCGCCAAACTCATCAAGTCTGGAAGGCTCGCTGGGTCTGGGCAAGTCCCAACCCCAAACTCAACCATTTTAATTCATTTTTTTTTTTAAATTTACAATCTTTCAATGCTTGTTTGGTTTATGACATGCCCATCTAGGACTTACAAAAAATATGAAAATCGTGTGCGCCATGAAGGTCTATGTGGTTTTGAAGGTCTTCATTTGGGCTTGGTGGCAAGGGCTGCTCCTCGACCCAATTAGGGGTGCTGCCCCCAAACCCTTGCAAGGGGTGTTGCCCCTTGACCCATTGGGAGCACTGCCCCTATACTCTTGCAAGGGGCATTGCCCCCTCGACCCCGTTGGGGTGTTTCCCCAAAACCCCCATCAAACTATAGGTCTAAGCATGTAATGGGCCAATGATGAATTGTGATCATAAAACCTACAAAATACATATCCCTTGTTGCAAATCTTTGCATCTTTCACAGTCAAAGCCATAATCAAGGATTATCTTGTTTCGTACATTGGACACCTTGTTTAGTATGCAACGATGGCCATAGGCAAATTTGGCATGCTACAATCATTGTATTGTTGAATACAAGGTAAGTCATAGTTGGCAAGAAATGCCATTTTCATAATGCAAAAATATATACCTTACACAAGAAACACATAGAACAATACCATCTATTAGTATGCTAGCTAAATTCAAACTAGAACATAACCATTATCTTTTTACTTAACAATTCATGTTTGTTAATGAGCTTGACAACAAAACATGTAGTCTTGAAGGCTTCAAGAAAATTTTAATAATAAATTCCTCACTTGAATATACACACCAATCATTGAGACACAAGAAAATATCATGGCTACATCATCATCTAGGACCTATCTTAGATGCTAGTGCATGACTTGTGGTGATGTTGGGATGAGTAATGCAAGCTCCTTTGAGCCATAGGCTTATATTTTTAGTTTTGATATTTGTTTTGATGCCATGGATTTCATATTCCATGAGTTTTGTATACATTTGGCAATATTTATATATCTAAATGTGTTATTTCCTTCAACTAAAATTTGCATTTATAGTTATGTGATCGATGTATGTTTGTGTATGGGATCAATGTAGTTTCTATTTGATGAGGTTATTGCATCTTTAACATTTATTTATTAAAGGTGCATGAAACAAGTTTTAAATCCTTAAAAATCTCTAAATTTCTTACGTTTTTCAATTTGCCGAGTCTACGTCAAGTCTAGGCTTTGAGTCGGAGTCCGAGTCCGAGTCAAAAATCAGCTTGCCGAGTTTGAGTCTTGTAACATTGGTTGGAAGTACAAGTAGTTAAACTTTTCCAATTTTCGGAAGTGTAGGTGCAAGTTGTAGATGGCTCACTTTTCAAAAATTATAAGTTGCAACTACCAAAAATTATACAAACCCCCAAATAGCGCAAAATGCAAAGTGTTTATTTTATTTGAACCCTAAACTACACCAAATTGTCAACAATTTTACTATTTTGCAAACCTCGTAAATCCCAACATCTTTCAAATCAATATTTTTGCTTGTTCTAAAACCTCCAAAATCACCAACAATATTCAATGGCAATTTTAATGGTTTGCTAATTCACCAAAATGTTGATGGCACTCAAATTGAGGTAAAATTTATCTGAATTTTCAGCTTTGGTGTTCGTAGGTGGCATCCATTTGTGGTAGCAAAAAGTGAAACAAATGGTCAATTCTGAAGAGTTATGGATGGAATCACAACTTTGAATATGAAAGGTAAAATTTATTAGTTTGCTTATCAGAATTTTCAGCTTTGGTGTTTGTAGGTGGCATCCATTTGCAGTGGCAAAAAGTGAAACAAATGGTCAGTTCTGGAGAGTTATGGATGGTATCATAACTTTGAATATGAAAGGTTAAATTTAGAGACTTTATGCTTGTTTCAATTCTAGTCAGGTTATATAAAGCAAAGATAAAATTAATTTGTAGTTGAAATATGTTACTTCCTTGGAGCATGTAGAAAAAAAATGCCAAACTTTATTTTTATTTGCACTTCTGAAATTTCACTCAAGTAAACTTTATGACTTAAAAGAAAATTTTAAATTAGAAAAAACACATTTCAAGAAACGGTTATGAAGTAATTAGAGATGAATTTCAAGAAAATTAGATTTACAAAAAGTGGTAATGAGGGAGTTACAAAAGAAAGGTTATTTATATAAGATTGTACAGAAAATGCTTCAATGTGTGTATGTTTGTATTTATTATTATACAAGGAAGTTAGATGGGTTGTAACTTGCATTGAAAATTATCTTTCAAACATAACTAATATGGTGCTATTACATCATTACCATAAGCAATACATGTCTATGTACAAAATATTGTCTAACATTATATAATTTCCAGTGTTCCACGGGGACGCATCCCCCCGGAAAAACCACCCGTTTCTGAGATGGGGACGTTTCTGAGACGGGGAGACACCTAGGAAACGTCCCTCCGCCGTCCCCCCGTTTCCCCACCGTCCCCCTGCCGTCCCCCCGAAGTCTCCTCCTGGGAGACTTCTAGGAGACTTCTGGGAAACTTCTGGGAGACTTCAGGGAAACTTCTGGGAAACTTTCAGACGTCCCCTCCACCCAAGGAAACTCCAGGGAAACTTCTGGGAGACTTCCAAAGGCATCAAGCCATTAGCCTGGAGCCATTTACTATTAGTATTTACCATTTCGTACTCTATTTTTGAAGTTTGAAGTTTGAACATTGATGACAGTGATACTTGATTGTAATTATGATTCATGAATCATGATTATGAAACTCAAATTATGAAACATCTAGTTCTTGTTGCATTTTCCAATGTCTATATTTTCATTTTGATTTTCAATGTTCAGTGGTTCACTAGTTAAATGAAATGATACATCATTGCAATGTGTTATTGTGTTTAAATTTTTAAGTTTTTAAGTTTTGTTTCAATGTGTTAACTTTACTTATTCATTAGGCTTCTATAGTTATATAATTATATTGTTATACATCTTTTTATAACTAATTTTTCAAGTACTATATGTATTTCAGCGCCACCCCCCTGCCGCCGTCCCCCTGCCGTCCCCAAATTTAGGCCCCCTGTCTCCCATCTCGGAAACACGTCCCCCGCCGTCCCCTCGTCCCCATCCCCGAAACTCCGTGGAACTATGATAATTTCTCATAAAACCCATTCCAACAAGCAAAAAAACTATTCCATAACATGCAATAGACACTTCCTAGGAATCAAGATCTTTAAATGCACTAAAATAGCAATTGAACATGACACTATTAGAGATGTGACATGACATTTTATAATAAAAAATAGCATTCAACTAAATGTGCCCAATTACCAACTAACATTTTAAGATTATGATCAATGTAGAATGGGGGCATGTGCTTTGCTCTTTGGGATCATCCTAGACATTTTCAAGACACAAGAACATAGAGGGAATATCCTCCATGAGTCCCCCTGTTTTTTTTGAATATTTTTCTCACATCCCAAGGACATTCCAAAATTATTTGGGCCTCCCTAGAGCATTTCTTGTCTTATGGGGGTTACTTGGGGACATCTTGACATCCTCAAGACACCAAGGGATGTCCCAAAGTCGTCGAGGACCATGTTGGCCATTGTTCTATAACAAAACACACATTTTAAAGAAGCAATTTAAAGGAATAGAACTGAGGCATATATAAACATTTATTTTCATAATCATAGATAATATGACTATCAGATATTCATATCCATATTTTGGGGTTTCACTTAATTTGGGAATTCTTTTGTCATCCTAAAAACACATTCCTATGTCCCTACATCCCAAAAACTGAGTGAAACATTGATAATAATAAAAAGAAAAAATAAAGGAATATTCTACACAAACAGAATACTAGAACTGATCACAGTATAAAATAGTTCAAACTCCAAACCTCAGTATGCCTCTATAAGTCAACTATGTATCTTCTAAATTGGCAAGAACTTCCCAAACTTTTTATCTGTTGGCAAAGAGAAGAATATAACATTTACCTGTTCCCCAGTGATGCCATTTTCAAAGGCTTTGTACAAACTCTCTTTTGTTATTGCCCCAACAATTAGGTTTGGAAGTTGGTACTCAAGCCTGCAATTTTTGGGAGTAGATGCATTAAAATGATTATTGTAAAAATCCAGGAGAAAACTTAAGAACAATTCTAAAAAGATTGTAGACCCAAAGAATAATCCGCCTACATAAAATGTATTTTCCATAGTATAGCAGTGGTTCTGCTTGCCTGATACACTTTAATCTGCTCAGAATGTTGATGATCAGAAAATTGTTTACTTCTTGTTTATACACGCATTTTTCAGAACACCAATAACTGGTCACAATCAGCAGATCAACGTAGAAAGCATTGAAGTTTTTTGTTATATTTATTGTTTGGCATCAATTATTTCCTACATACAAAGTCAATCCATTCCCAAAACAAGAAGATGGTATATTATTTGATATTCTCTTCACACCCCATCTTTGGACCAAGTTGACTAAGCTATTTTATCTAACTTTAAGTCATACTTTGATGTGTGTTTTAAATTATGATACAAAACCTATAATTTTGTAAACATTTATACTGTGAATGTTCTTATATATTTATGTTAAGGCAGTGAAAATATCAGTTAGATATTTAGTTAGAAAGATGTAAACGTGAAATTTTTATCCTTGAAATGTTAGTGAATGCTTTATATTGTTTTATGATACTATGATTAATGCACTAATTACCTTGTTGGTTTAATGAGGTGGATGCAAGAAATTAGTTTTTCCCCTCCCGGATGAGGAGGGAGAGCATCACTAGAGAGAGGGAAGCAGATCCAAGAGAATAAACAAGGTTCAATAAATCTGACCAAACTTAAGCCTAAAATAAACATTTAAACCTAATGTTATTAGAAATAAGCCTAAAATAAACATTTAAAAGCTTTATTATAGAGTTTACAAACTTATAATATAAGTATGCATTTAGCATATTGTAAATTAATAAAAATATTTAATTAATTAATAAATCATTAATCTTTACTACTAATTGATTTATTAATTAAAACTAATGTTGCTATTAAAAGGTATGGTAACTTCTCACATGAGTGCTACCTATCTTATTTCCCTATATTTGATGGAATTTTTCTTGACAATTTTATATATGTGAAATTTTGCATTTGGTGAAAAATGCACCTTGCACTTAAAGGGAGGTGTTGGTGTGAATAGGGATATTACCTATATGATTCATCACCAAGGAGCTATTCAGACTTATTAGTTTACTTGAGGTACACATAAGATACTTATCATTTTATGTCTCATATCATAAGAGTACGACAATTGTCATAATCTTATGTTATCCTATTGTGATGTCCCCATCACAAAGATGAGTATATTTGATATATTTATATTTTAATGGATATACTTATTCAACTAGAATAATCATTATATAACATTCGCATTTAAAAACGTGTCTAACCTGTGTGCTATTAGTGACAGATGAAAGGAAGAGATCCTAGAGAAACTGAGGTGTTTGCTTGAGGACAAGCAAAGTCAAGCGGGGGAGACTTGTGATGTCCCCATCTTACAAGATTTCATTAAAGATAAGTATATGTTCTAAATTAATTGCAATTCTCTATGTAGATAGGTACTTATATTAATAAATATATGGATAAATATTCCCTACATAGATATATAATAAATATACAAATAAATAAATAGATAAATATAAAGATATATATATATATATATATATATATATATATATATATAAGTAAATATAAAAGTAGAGTATAACATATATATATATTTTGAAACATATAAATATAAGTAAATATCGAATGGGCACATACATACAATTAAACATTTATAAAAGATACATTTATAAACAAAGCCTTACTTTTATGACCGATACTAATCTTGAAATTAATCGGTATGCATTAGATGAAGAGTCACGAATGAAAGGTAAAACATACGCATCTCCATGAAGGGTCACCTAGACGTGAATGGATGCGTTGATTGAACAGGTAAATGAGAGTCGAGGCTATGAAGACCAAAGGGGAGGGAGGAGGATAGGAAGGTTGCACGCCAGGAGGGAGGAAGGCACCCGAACAGTCCGCCCAGGAAGTGTGGCAATTCACGCAAGAGGATCAAGCAACCAAGAAAGTAAGAGTGAATCAGGGAGAAAATAAAGGATTAGAAGATAGGGACGGAAGGAGATTGCCATCACCATATCGGGTAAAGTTGACATAAGGAAAGGGCAAGTCGATATTATTGGTAGAGCTGCCCAGGTCATTCTATGGACTGTCATCTATGATTAGATTGACTCAGTGCCATCTAGGAGGTTATAATCAGAATTTATTACCGGTTGAGAAATGATGCCAGAGGATATCTGAAGTCACTTGGAGCCATCCCAGAAAGACAGGAGTCAAGGTTTGATAAAGGAAGATAAGGAAAAGACATTTCATAGGGAGGATATCATACTGCACTCATAACGGGTATCAAGCATAACAAGGAAGAGGATGGGCCCTCACAAGTGAAGGCACCACAGAAGACGCACAAACCGAATCCGTCCATTACATCTTAATTGGAAAACTATACTTGAGAAAATACAATCGTAATTCATTGAATTTGTGAAAACTTGGTGATTTTTTTTAAACAACATGGCCTTGAGCAAATAAAGGAACAACACATTCTTTCAGAACAAATACATTATAAGAGTCATAAAGTAAATGGACATGAACTGAGATTGATACTACTTGCAAGTCCTTAACATAATTGTTGAAATTTATATACATCTATCTACCAAATTAAGGGAACATTACACCTATGTCTCATCTTGGCCTATATAAACAAGGGGTTCTCATTGTAATTTTAATCGATTCATCATATCATTCTATTTGCATTCTTTAATGGTAAGTTTATTCTTGCCATATTGATCTTTTGAGTACATTGTGCTCTCCATTGATTCCAAAGAAGTATTTTCTTAGAACAAATGATGGTGACTCTATAACAATCCACCTACATGTTGATGTTTTGCAGCGTCTGGATTATACTTCCAGCCTTGTACAACTTACAAGAAGAATGAAAAATTGAATGTAGCCTTTGGCTATTCAATTTTATATGCTTGAGACTTCGAATTATAAGAAGGCCGACCTTATGTAAATAATTGATGATCTTATTTGGGCCGACTTTACTTTGTATTTTGTAATTTAATTATTTAATAAGGAAGGCCGACCTCCTTGTTGAGTTACCTCATCTTGTATATATACAAGGTCATGTTTGTCATTTCATTATCAAGTTCATTCTTCATAATTCGCATTCCTAGGAGAAGGTCGCACAAGTGCAGTAGATTAACCTATTGTGCAGCAGATCATCATTGTGTGGCAGCAGATCGTACAGTTGCAGCAGATCTTTGTTTTGTAGCAGCAGACCGAATTCAAGGAGAAACATATTCGTTTGTATCTTTGCATCTAGGAGAGATGCGATTGTTCCTTGTATCAAATTCGGCCATTGCTGGGCCTGAGTTGTAAGCAGATTTCTGCTCTTATTCATATATTATATAAGAGAATCATTGCTGGGTTTTTCTCCCTCAGGAGGCGGCTTTTCCCAGGGTATCTTGTGTTGTTCATTGTCTTATGTGTTGCAATTTTCTAAGTACTTTCAGTTGTTTAATCTGATCTATGAAACACTAACACTACATGCTTTTAACATTGTGGTAAGTCAATTAGCCTCAATGAATGTTAAAATGATAAAGACAATAAATGTATTAGTTTCTTATGTTCTTTGCTAGATTCATGAGATAATCTTGGTGTGGCCATTAGTAGTACATCTAAATTAAAGCTCGAGGAAGTAGTCACATCCCTGCTATCTAAAGAAATGAGGGAGAATTTTATGGAGGATATAACAAAAAATGCCTTGTTTATAAAAGATTGTTCACGAGAAAGAAATATTTACAAGTCTACGTACAAACAATTGAAGTCTAGAGATAATTCTAAATCTTGAGGAAAACCTATGAAGAAATGTTGGAACTAAGGTAAAACTAGAAATTTTAAGAAGCAATGCAGATTTTACAAGGTTGGCAAAGATAAGGCACCTAACAATGTTCTTTCACAAATTCCATTAACCTCCACTAAGTAAGTCTAAGATGTATTCCTAGCACTTTCAAGGGCACACTTATGTCATGATGCTTGGTTGATTGACTCAAGAGATTCCTTTCATATAACTCCCCACAAAGAGTGATTTTGTGAATATGAAAGGTATAGTGGAGGTGATGTCTTCTTAGGAGACAACTCATCATATAAGATAATGAGGCATGGAAGAGTGAAGGTGATGCTTTAAAATGGAAGGGTTAAAATCTTCCCTAGCGTTCTACATATTCCTAGATTGGTGAGAAACTTGATACTTGTAAAATTGGTGATGTAAATGTGTTGGTAATATTTAACAAAAATAATGGTGTGACCATTTGAGGACCAATGGTGTCAACAAGAGGAGTCCACACTAGAAAACTATTCAAGCTCTAAGCAAGCACTATTAATGATGGATGTAATAGCTCTATTGTTCTTGAGGTTGGAAGCCATACTTTGTACATGAAGAAGACAATACGTTGGCATCATGCAAGGTAACATATTGGAAATAAATTCCTTCCAACTTACACACTAGAGGAATGGCTGATGTGATTTCTAATTGCTCTTTCAGATTATCGTGAACTAGTGTTCCACAAGGATGCATCACCCCAATAAAACCCCACGTCTCCTAGACGTGGATGTCTTAGAGACTTGGGGACTTGGGGGGAACATCCCCCCACCAATGCCACAATCCCACCAACAGTGTCACTGTCTTTAGGACGCCGCTAGGACTTCAAGGATGTTGGGATGTCCTCAAGACGTCTAGGGGACTCCTAGTTGTCTCCAAGATGTATAATTCTTGTTCTTATACATCTTTTTATAACTATTTTTTCAAGTACTGTATGTACTTCAGCACCCTGCCGCCCCCCGCCGCTGTCCCCCCTGTCGTCTCCTCACCGCCCCCAAACTTAAGACCCCCATCCCCGCATCTGATGTAGAGGTTAGAGGCAAACTCAACTATGCCTTCATTGGTTTTAAGCCTACACAAGGCTACAATCCTCAAATTTGGTGGCTACACTTCAAATACCTTACTAGACCCTTGGAACATCTTAGGACATGCACACATGACATATATAAACCTCCCATGACTCTCAAGAACAAAGGTTTCATCACTTACTATGGTTTCCTTACCTAGGCCACCATAAACTAGTAAGACTCCAAAACTGATAAAGTGGCGATACCTTGCAAACCAAACCTCATATCCAAAATATGAAACCTGTTTTAGATACCCATTTGGGAGTTTTACAACATATAAAATTTTGCAGGGTAGGTTACTTTGGAACGAAACCCTCAAGAAACTGCTCCTACACGCTTCACCAAGGCCTAATTTAAGCTTGATTTGGAAGGTCACTTTGTGATTTTTACAACCCAGACCTCAAACTCTCATACCAACTGCCCAAACATGTTAGATATGGTTTGCACAAACAAATCCCATCACCTAGAATGGTCTCCAAGCAACTCTTTTACAAAACCTACTTCTATGCAACTTTTTCACCCAAAAACAAGAGGTTTTCACCCTAGGGCATCACCTATTGTTCACCAAACTTCCTCCCGTGCTCCTGCCAACACCAGGAAATCAAAATACACCCTATCTAACCCCATTCCACTGATTCTCAAAGCTTTTCATTAGTGGAATGGTGAGATTTCCATTTTTTTTGCTCTCAAAACCCCAAAACCTAGGTTTTTTTAACCAGTTTTAGTAAATCTGCTATAAAATCCGCAAATCTTGATGAAATCTTATGAGACCAGAACCAAAATGAAGCTAACTCATCCCTTCAGCAATTTCAACCCATAAAATTGCACTATCTGATTGTACTAGGCCGTGCAAGAGCCTGTAGCAGCAAAATACTATGAAACATGCAGAAAATGAGAGCTTTGTTATTCAAAGTTCAAACTTTACAACTCTCCAACCTTGCTCCAACGTACACACAAGTCTTTTAAAGCATTACAAAGCTCAACCAACCCCAAACAACCGAATCCAACTGACTCTTTACATTATTTTCACCTTTTGACCCTTCAACTTCCACAAAATGCAAAGTTGCATAGCAATTGTTTGCAATATTACCAAATTGACTCAAAGTGACTCAAAACACCCTAAGAACCTAAGACATGGTCTTTTAGACCTTATTACATGCTAAAATTTACTTCAACATCATTTTACAAAAGATGACTCTTCATATTCTCATTTTTTGCATTTTATGACAACTTTTGCAAGAATTGACAACATTTAACTATCTAACTACCCATCACTCCTAGCGACTAAAACTGACTTCCAAAACATGAGAGATGGTCTTAAATGACCTTATTACAATCATTAGAGAAAAAATTGACAAAATTGCCTCATGGAGGCATGAAATCCCAAGGTGCTCCTGCACCAGCATCCCCAAAACGTGTCCCCTGTCGTCCCCTCGTTCCCATCCCCGAAACCCCGTGGAACACTGTCGTGTACATTTTGTGTATGGTAATCATAATCATGTAAAGTTTCCCACTAGTGCCACAAGCGAAGATGGGCTTTCGCAACTAAGATATAGTGATGTATTGGGACAAATCTTTATTCCACCGCTACGGAAATCTTTGTTTTACATGTAATTTATAGATGATTTGTCTAGGAAAACATGGATATTTCCTCATAAAGAAATTTGAGGTTTTCAATAAATTCAAGTAGTTTACGGTTCTGGTAGAAAACCAAATCAAGAAGAAGATAAAGGCGTTGAGGGTAGATGATGCTAGAGATTTAAATGCATTCATGTAGTTTTGCAAGCAATGTGGAATAACAAGGCAAAACAACTCCATATACATCGTAGCTTAATGGAGTTGCCAAAAAGCATGAACAAAATGCTAATGGAAATATCAAGAAGTATCCTCAAGTGTGTAGGCTTTGAAAAAAAGTTATTGGTAGAGGTAGAAAAAACTGTAAGTTACCTAATCAATCAATCACCTACATCAGCCCTTGTTGAAAAAAGGCCATAGCAGACGTGAGCTAATAAGAAACTCTCTTTCCAATGTTCTAAAAGTCTTTGGTTATGATGTTTAAGTGCATTTCCAAAAGAAAAGAGAACGAACGTGAACTATAAAGCAAAGCCATGTATCCATATTACATATAATGGTATGAAAGGATACACGCTTTAGAACCCAGAAACAAAAAATAGGGTTTCAATTGTAATGAATCTTTATATTTGGGGCATGTCAGTAGTGCCCAAGGAGTATAGGTGGATCTAACAAAAGATCCAAGCCATCTTAGATTGGCCTCCTCCTACCACATTGACTCAATTCAGAGGATTCATTAGCCTCTACACTTATTAAAGAAGATTTGTTATGGGACTTTCACAACTTGCAACACGCATAACAAAAATGACCAAGAAAGCTTTTCCTTGGACAAATTCAGCACAAGAAGTTTTTGATAAACTTAAAAGGTAATGAGCTCATATCCTATACTATACTTGTTGTACCAAATCTCTCTTCCTTTTGTTGAATGTGATCCATCAAGAGAGGGGATTGGAGATTTTTTGACACAAAAAGGACACCCCATAGCTTTTGAAAGTAGGAAGTTGAGAGACCAAAAAAAGGATTATCCATTTATGACAAAGAAATGTTAGCTATTGTGCATTCCTTGGAAAAGTTTAGGTAAACCCTTGTTTGCGGGTGATTTGCAGTTAAAATGGATCATACCAATTTGAAATTATTCATAAGCCAACGAGATTCGAATGATAGGTAGAAGAATTGGATAAGCAAACTCCAAGCCTCTAATTTTGACATAGAATATATGAAAAACAAAAAGAATGTAGGAAGCCTACTTGGAGTTTTGTTTCTATTACTACTGCTGATTAGAATGTTGCCATTATGGTAGAATAAGCTAATAATGATTTTTCTACTGATCTAATTGATGGTGAGGTGAAGGATGACAAGTATAAATTGACAAATGGTCTCATTCTCTAGAAGAAGAGAATCTTCCTCATTCCATAACCCAAAATGAAGGAAAAGGTTTTAATAGCTTTCCATGATACACCACTAGTAGGGCACTTTGGCTATTACAAAACTTATAGGTAGATTAGGGAAAGACTTTCTTGGAAGGGACTTAAGGAAGATGTTCTCAAGCATTTCAAAGAGTGTGTTGTTTGTCAACAAAACAAAGCAAAGCACACTTTTCCTACAGGATTGTTACAACCACTAACTATTTCTACTTAGAAATGGGAAAGTATGTCTATGGATTTCACAACTAGTATACCCAAGGTTCAAGGAAAAGATTGCATCTACATTGTTGTGGATATGCTAACAAAATATGCATATTTCTTGCTATCCCATCAAATTTTAGCAATCGTATAGATCATTGTAATAGCTATATGAATCACTATAGTAGTCATGCAGATCATTGTAGCATTCATAAGAATCACTATAGTATTTACATTGATCATTGTAGCATTTGTAAGAATCACTATAGCAGACATATGGATTATTGTGACCTTCAAACTTTGAAGTTCTTCAATAATACTCATGAAACAGGAACTTCTTGAGACTTTTCAGCACAAAGGGATCCCTACATGAAATTGTTTAAATGGTAGGAAGATTTAGTCTATGAATCCAAATGGAAACATAGGGGGTTTTGTCCTTCAAATTTTGATGCCAAAAAGGCTTTCATTCTTAGGTAGAAAGATAAACATGGGATTTCAATCTTAGAAGTGAGGGTTTGTTCATAACATGATGGACACTTCTTCTTTCCCAAACCTCTCCTTTTATAGGTTCTTTGATGAAATATAATATTATTTTCTTTTTTCCCTTTTACCTCCAAAGCTTTATTTACAAAGTGTCTAGAAAGACCTTTTAAATAAACATTACTTTTTGTACCCTTGCTCCTAGTGACAATTTATGATAACAACTTGAAAGTTTTTAATAATAAAAATACGTTGCATCTTTATAAATATAACATAATTTTTATAAGACAACTTAAGGTATGATTTTAAATTATTTTCGTTACCCTTCCCTTTAGCCTATGGAAAATAAACTAATAGGCTAAGGTGTCCCTAATTAACATCACCTAAAAAGGGGGAAATGACACCTTACAATATTCCTTATTAATTAAAATACTCTTGCTTGTGCAACCATTCCCTATAAGGAGTTAAGATCAAATCAAATCATTTCACAACCTTATAAGCCCAGATATTAACACAGGGCCCACCCCTTTTAAACAGCAAATTGAAATGATTGCACAACGTGTAGAGTGAGGGAGTGAAGAAGGATTTCACTTAGTGCAATAAGAACATGGTGCAAATTAATAAATATTTGTTGCTTGTTGCTTTATCTTTTGTTTGGTCTATTTTTTATTTGCTGGCAGCATTCTACATGGTGGCAACCTTTGTATTACTCCACATATAGTGAACAATACAATTTCAACTCAAATTCCATCTAACAGTCCTTATTTCATCTTGTGTTTGGGAAGGATTGCATCCCTAAGCTATGTTTCTAATGATGTACTTAATAGCAATTCCCTAGGACTGTGCCCTCTACAACTCTCATCCCACTTCTTTGTGCAACTGAACCCATTTATTGCAATGTTGCAATTTATAAATCTTTTATATGGAGAATTTGGTGATTGCAATCTTCACAAAGGCCTGAGTTGGCACTCCCATATGAATTTGTCACACCAAATGTGTTTGTTGAGCATTATAAAATATTTGCTTTTGTTTTATTTTGAAAACAGCACATAGCATTGGCGCCCCTTTTCTTTCATTTGTTGAGCTGGAATAAACTGTTGTGCTAGATTTCAAATATATGCAGACATCTTTGAATTCTGCTACGCATTTTACCTCTGCCTGCAATATGCTTACAAAGTGCTGAGCTGAAATCATGTTATTATTCTGAAATGTCTATGCTATTCATCAAGTATGTTGTGCAAAGCTCTTATTTCATTTGTTATTATGGCTGAGCTGCTCTCAAAATGCTGCGCAGGATGTCACATATTATTGTATGGTAAATAATAAATAACTTATAACCTATTTATTTCCTAGTACTTGTTACCTTCAATGTGGCACATAAAATATAGCTTTTGAGTGTCCAAACAATTAAAATGCTATTGCTGGTCATTATCATTCCAACGTGACACATACAAAACTGTTTTCATGCATTCCAACAATAAATTATGTGCTAGAAAGTTTAATACGCACCCTAATCCATTTAATAGCAAAATATTATTTTAATTGCCATTGGCAAGTGTGTGAGCTAGCAGCAAGTTTAAATTTTTTCATCTTTTCACTTTGCATTGTTTACCCTCAACCATTTAATGAGACATTTCCCTGCACTTGGATATCAACCCGTTGATTAATTTCTGCTCCGTATAAGCTTTAATGTGTGTTGGGCCCCACATATTTTAAATGTATTGATGGACAATGTTATGGCTGCACAAAACCATATTATATTTGCCTTCCAAATATTAACAATGTGCCAACTATCTAATAAAGAACCCACCCCTTGCATACATATAAAATTTAACAAATTCGTTTAAAAACCCCAGTGCAATGACTTTTGGGCCATCTGCAAGTAAATTTTCAACCCACATAACCACTACACATTGTGAAGAGGACTTAGCATTAATTAGGTGATCTGAATGGATTCCTCTATGATTAATCAATCGTTACAGTCATGAACAGAGTAGAAAAAATGTGAATAGAAAATTAGATTCATATGCAGGGACAAATGAGGAATCAAGTTGTGAAGGCTAAAAGCAAGGAAAAGCACATTGGACACTAACATAGGTGCACAGTGCAGTTTTGTCCATGACATTTACACTTTCAAATTATGGAATACAAGGTGAGCTAATGTTTTGAAATCTCTGTGACGGTAAGACTTCCTGGAGGATTTCAAAGACTATTGTCCATGAGAATTCACAAGTTAAAAGGTCCTGTTTCTTCATTTCTTCTTTGGATTTCTCTTTATGAAATGTGAGTTTGGGTTTCAAGCATTCAGCAAGCCAAGAGAGGACAATCATCTGTTGTACCCTCTCCAAGTGAAGAGAGAGGACAATTGTGTGTTGTATCATCCTTTTTCATCAGAAATATACTCGAGTAGAATAGCCATTGCCTCTACAAACTGGATTTTTCATCATTGTTCCAACATGACAAAAACAACATACCAATAGGACCGAGTTTGAAACATGTCTAATGATTGGGAATACAACAAGATTTTAGTTGGAAAAGTGACATGAAACGAAAAAAATCTTATGGGTACAATAGCATGGAAATGTGATTAGCCTTGTGCATTTACCTGAGAACAAAAAGATAGGCTTATCTGATGTTTATTTACATTCTAAATCCAAAAATCATCCCAATTGTTCCAAGTTTATTTTAGTTTTATTTATAAGGGAGCTTCCCCTACTAATTTGAAAGTATGTGTTCCATTTTAAGTTGTCCCAAAGTGACAAATTGAAACTCAATCTACCTAGATGACAACCTCATCTATAATGAAACATGGGAATAGAACCTACAACATGGTCAACGGGACCTTACCACCACATTTCAAGATACTTACCACCACATGTCAAGATAAGTTTTACGCTCTTTCAAAAAGGACAGTATCCAGTATCTCAGCTACAGTGTTTATAGAGATAGTATATATGTTGCAAAAAACAAGATTCGGATCATCAAAGACTGATCCCCAAAAATTCTCACAAAATTCAGGAGTTTGTTGGTTCTATCCAGCTTCTATAAAAGGTTTGTGCCCAAATTCTCTCACACTGCATGGCCTCTGTAATGAACCCTCCTGTCCTTTAGGTTTACCAAATGCAAATGATGTATTTCTTTTTGTGTTTTGAAAGATATATGAATTCTTTGGTATTTTTTCAAATAAGATGCCAGGAAGAGCAAATGCATTAAGGAGATTTTAACTATTAAATATAATGAAACTAACAGTGCAGCAACTGAAATTGCATAACAGCATTAAACTATTGAAGTCTTTACATCATCTTCATACCCGAAAAAATGACTACATAGAAAGCCTTCAATTCTGAAATCTCATGGCAGCAAAAACAGAATTCTGGAGATGATCGATTTACCTTATTTGAAGACTTCTCCACCAGAATGATGATTGCAAACAGCTGGAGCTTCCTGGACGCCTTCAATGGGAATGATGGATGCACAAAATGCTAGGCGTTTTGCTCATAAACCCACATGCCTCCTATCCTGGCTTGTACGGCAGGCAAAGGAAGTGCAAGAGTATGGCCTGGAAATGGCTTTAGTTCTGCCCAGAATTGATGCTACAGCAATGATAATAGCAGCATATAATAATCTTAGAATTTCTTCATCGAATTCTTTCAAACCCTTATCAAATCTTCTCCAATATGCACAAACTTGACCTTTGTATGAAACCAATTGATAGGCAAACCTTCAGAAGTTCTTTCACAACCTCAGGAATGCAAAAATCAAAGAGAGACAATGTTCTCAATGACCAAGAATTGCAAAAACCCTCCTTCTTCTTCTCCTCGCAGCGAAATCACCAAAAATCATCAGTGTAAAATGACTGAATGGATGAATAGCTTTTATTGATGCTTTATATAATCTCCAAGATAGGTCAATCCTCTAGAAGGCTCTTTTTAATGATTTAAAATGATATTAAATGTGCACTTTATAACTTTATAATAATTCCTCATAAATGGGCGCCCAAATCAAAATATCATTTAATGTACTTTAAGTGAACCTTTTAAGGGTCATGGCCCCATTTGACATAAAGTGCAATTAATAACTTTATAATATGCCTTTAATAACTCCTTTAATACTCATTTAATTGCCTCCCCGACTGAACTCAGAGATCGACACTGCATCCATGACACGTCCAAGTGCCTTACTATAAATAGTAACATTGCACTCCACTGAATAGGTGACTTACTATAAATAGTAAGTGTGCATATCTGAGTCCCAAAACCTCTACAAAGGCCAATCTTGAACCAAACTAAGCTCTGGAGAAGAAAACAACCAGATAACTACCAAATAGGACCCTCTAACCAACTCCATTAGCCTACGAGGGTCAGCTAATAAGCTAAACCATCAAGAAACTGGAACGAGCTAAAAAAGGGACATTACAGTCCACCCTCCCTGAAATTGCTTGTCCCCAAGCAATCTCAACTGCCAAAAGAAAACCCTTTGAAAGATCACTCCACCTGGGTCCGACGAGTAGAACTGTGTAATGTCCCTCATATCAACAACCATCTCTTGCAACACCAGCGTAAGCTCAACTGCACAAAATTTCCTGGATCCCAAACCCATAATGGAAGTCTGCCATACACGTTACTCATTGACTTCCCCTACACAACTGTGACGTAACCTTCACCATGCTGAGAGTGGTTAAGCAACTCACCGGGATCCAACCACACTGATGTGCCAAACCTATCACCACCCAGATCCCAACAATGATAATCATCCCCATATAAGTTGTGCACAAGAATTTCCATGGCATGCAACACAAATCTCTCTAGTAGAGCAGCTACACACTTTGCCATAAAACCATCGACATGATTGGATTGTGTTTCATTAAGTATGCCATGAATGCTCACCAACCCATACAAATCTATCTCACCCATGATCCCATCCACAAGTGTAGTAATGACACGAGGGGCTGATCCACTAAGTGTATAATCCACTTGTTCACCCAACTCTAGGACTTGAGCCTTAATTGGGCTCTCAACTAGAGGTATCTCATGAGACTCAAGATGAAAGCTAGGTATACCAATAGGATTTTTTGAGCCACATTCCTTCTCTTGCTCATGCATAACTACGCTTTCTTCTTGCTCCTTTATCTCAAAAAGCTCATCCTGCATTCAGAACTTATCCAAAAGACTTCGAGCATACTTTGATTGGGAGATGAAGATACTGCTCTTTATCTGCCAAACCTCAACACCTAAATAGTAATGCAAAAGTCCCAAATCTGTCATGTCAAATGTGCTGCACAAATCCTGTTTGATCTCAGTGATCAAATGTGTCGAGTTGCCAGTAATGATCAGGTCATCCACATAGACAACAAGAAGTATTTCACTACCAATCTGTATGACATACAAATTAGAGTCAAATGGACTCCTCTGAAAGCCATGTTTTGTGAGGTACTTGTCAATCTTGATGTACCAAGCTTGAGGAGCCTGTTTCAGACCATAGAATGCTTTGACCAATCTGCACACCTTCTGTCCTTGACCAGCAACCTTGAATCTTGGAGGTTGCATCATGTAGACTTCTTCCTTCAACTCACTGTTGAGGAAAGCACTCTTAACATCCATCTGATGAACTTTCCAACCAAACTGGGCTGCTAAGGCAAGGACGAGCTGTATGGTACTCATTTTGGCTATAGGAGCAAAGGTCTCCTCGTAGTCAATGCCTTATTTCTGTGAGAACCCCCTTGCAACTAGATGAGCTTTGTACTTGTCAAGGGTTCCGTCAACTTTGTATTTCACCTTATACACCCATTTGTAGCTAATGGGTTTCTTCCCTGGAGGAAGATCAGAAAGGACCCAAGTGTGATTCTTCTAAAGACTCTGGTATTCAAACTCCATAGCCTTTTCCCACTAAGAAATTCCTTTAGCCTCTAAATATGTCTGAGGCTCATAGACATTGTGAATGTTGGCCATGAGAGCAAAATTAACTGTATGTTGTTGTTTGCTCTTGTTTCTGGATGATCTCCCCTCAGTGAGCCTATCATCATGAAGATCTCCAATAGTCTTAGCCCACCATTTAGGCCTCTGAGAAGAAGTGCCAACATCAGATGCAATAGGAGGAATTGGAACTGGTTATGAATCTAGAACTGGTTCAATAGGTAGAAAATCAAGATCATTTGGAGGAAAATCAAGTTGGGCATCATCAAAGATAGAATTTGCATCATCCCTCCCATCAAGTAGACCTAACGGAAGACGTACACCCAAATCAGAAGCCTTCAAAGGCTAATCCTCTGAATGCTGAACAGGCGAGGAAAGGTGAAACGATCCTCGTTCTTCATCAAAGACAACATCCCGACTGAAGACAAGACGATCAGTGTCTACATCAACCAATCGGTAAGCCTTATGGTTGTCACTGTACCTTGTGAACATAAGCTTTTGACTCTTGGAATCCAACTTAGAGCGTTTAGTATTTGGAATCCATACATATGCCAAAGATTTTCAAATGACTGATCCTGGGTTTTCGACCAGTCCAAGCTTCCTCGGGAGTCTTCCCCTTAATGGCATGAGTAGGTGACCAATTAAGGAGATAGACTGCAATGAAAACTGCTTCTGCCCAAAATTTGTTAGGAGCACTCCTATGTTGCAACATGGAGCGGGCCATCTCAACAATTGTACGATTGCGCCGCTCTACAACACCGTTTTGCTGAGGAGTGTAGGGTGTGGTTAACTGGCGTTTAATCCCATGTGTATCAAAAAAGTTGGAGAATGCAGTAGAACAAAATTCCCCCCCATTATCTGACCTAAGAGTGATTATGCAAGAACCCAACTCTTTTTCTACTAAGGCCTTAAACTTCTGAAATACATTAAACACATCTGATTTCTATTTAAGAAAGTTCACCCACATCTTCCTACTGAAATCATCAACAAATAACAAAAAATATCTACAACTAGTAACAAAAGGAGTATTCATAGGCCCACAAATATCAGCATGAATTAATTGCAATACCTTAGAAGCTCGCCACGAGTCACCATTTGGAAACGGTGTCCGATGTTGTTTCCCGGCCTAACAAGCACCACAAATGCCATGAAGCTGAGTCTGAATGTCAGGTAGACTAGCTACAAGTCCCTCCCGAGCAAGCTGAGAGAGATAATGCACATTCAAGTGCCCATACTGCTGATGCCATAAACTGGTGACAACAGAGTTTTTGGCTGCCATGGCTAACTCCGCAAAATCACCTCTGTCCACAAGCCTGTAGAGACCATGATCCTCAATACCGACAAATACTGCAGTGCGAATATCCCGATCAACAATGGAACATTTGTGCACACTAAAAACCACATCCAACTGAGGAGAATTCCGCATGATCTGACTGACTGAGAGAAGGTTGAGTTCCATGCCAAGAACGTAGTACACATTGAGGAATATGGGATTCCGACCGCCAGACTGAATCTGAACAGTGCCCTTACAGACAACTGTGTATTCTTCGCCTCCTCCAAAAACAACGGAGTCAGTGAACGGATAGAAATCTGTAAACCAGTCACGCTGATGAGTGAAATGTCGCGAAGCACTTGAATCTATGTACCAACCAAAGGACTTAACATGGTTTGTAGGTCTTTTAGCCATAAAGGCGTAAAAGGCAGATTCCTTCTGCTCAAAGTGCTCGACAACATGAGCGTTCTGCTAAGACCCTCCTTGCTTCTTTTGTTAAGAAGCCAAACATGCACAACAATCTTTCTTCATGTGACCAAATTTGTGACAATAATTGCACTGAATATTTTTTTCTTAGAGTTGTCCTGAGCCTTTCTGCTGCGAAGGTTGACCTCTCCCTTTGTTCTTAAACTGAGTGTTAGTTGCAAAGGCCTGCTCTCTAGAGGATGATGAACCATTGCTACCAAATTGTTGTTTGCTCTCTAGACTATCCTTTATGTTTAGAAGGATAGTGTAAAGTTTTGGAAACTTGAGGTCAACATTAGCAGACGTAATGTTGAGAGTCTCTATGAAATGTTCATAAGGCTTAGGTAGGCTTTTCAGAGTGATCACGACCATGTCTTCTTCCTCCATTTTCTGACCAATAGCCTCCAATTGATCTCGGATCTCCTGGATTTTGTTCAACTGCGCCTGCAATGTTGTCTTCTCATCCATGACAATAGAAAACAACATGTTTTTCAAGAAAAACACACGGCTTTTGTCAAAAGTTTCATGCAAACCCTTCAAGTGATCCCAAATCTCCTTCCCTGATTTTCCAAGCGAGATTTGAGGTAGTTGATCATCAATTACTGAAAGTTTGATAAGCATCACTGCTTCACGATTTTACTCATCGAACTTCTCCTGGGTTTTGTCTGCAGTGGTGGGACGAGTAACATTGCCCAGAATCATCTGATCAAGGCAGCGGTATTCAAAGATGGTCATCATCCACTGCTTCCAGGTGTTATAATTTATGTCGTTGAATCTGTGACTACCTTCCAACATAATGTTGGTCAAACTCGCCATCTTCATGCTTTTCAAGGCACAAAAAATGAGGTACTGAGATGTTGAATGCACGAAACCTGAGGCACGAGTTCCAATGCAAAAATTCAAGCAAATTCAAGTACGAACTGCAAAAAGTACAAAGTACAAATGGCACAAAATTCGAGGCATGGAAAACCAGACACCCAAAAAAATATGAGACCAACCAAGTTGAGCTCTCGAAAAACCCACAAGGAATCCTAGGCAACCAGGAGGCGACCACGTTCAGTAAACAAATCGAGCCCAAAAATCTCCAAAAACAAGCTTTAAGATACGTCTGAAAAACACGTGCATAAACACGTCCAAAAAAACGCAGCCTTTGGAGAAGAGAAACTTCGACCAGATGCACAACAGAGACGTGGCCAAAAAATACAAAGATTAAGAGCCTAATCCGATGCAACCAGGATTAAAATCGTGCCCAGGAACAAAGACACGTGCGGCCAGAAGAAAAAAGACGCGTCAAAAACAAAACACGCCTAGAAGGAGGTTGCGCCCAAAAGACCAATTGCGACCAGTAAGAGAGAAAGACCCATCTCTTGTTTGCAAGAAGTCATGCGGACCAGAATAATGGCACCCAACACAAAGTTGTGATTTTTCTTTACTGCCCACAAAATTTTCAAAATTTTCAAAAAATATGAAGCAAAAATAATTTCGAAAAAATTATTTTCCTGTGCTCTAATACCATATTACTGTAACACAGGTAATTGGTAAAATTTTGATGTATTTACTAATGATCAAACCGATCATTAAATAGAATTACAAAGAACGAAGTTCCGAAAAGAAACTCGTCAAAAAAAAAAAGAATCTAAATATACAAGATTTACAGTGTATTGACCATTAAACCAAAATAGAAACAAATAATACGAAGATATTATTCTAATATGCTCACCAACCCATACAAATCTATCTCACCCATGATCCCATCCACAAGTGTAGTAATGACACTAGGGGCTGATCCACTAAGTGTATAATCCACTTGTTCACCCAACTCTAGGACTTGAGCCTTAATTGGGCTCTCAAATAGAGGTATCTCATGAGACTCAAGATGAAAGCTAGGTATACCAATAGGATTTTCTGAATCACGTCTCTTCTCTTGCTCATGCATAACTACGCTTTCTTCTTGCTCCTTTATCTCAAGAAGCTCATCCTTTGAATGCTCAACTCCTACACATTCTTCCCTTGGTAGAATCAGAGATCTAAGGTGTGACTCACTCTACTTCCTTGTTTGATCTAGCTGGTTGCAGCGTTCCTTGACCTCTTTCAAATGCTGTTTTTCTTGGGCAGTCAACATCTTTGCCTGCTTAGCTCTTTATAGCCACCCATCACACAAAACTTGTGTTTTGTTCACATCTTCCAAGGTCTGATATATAAAATCAGACTGTTTGTGACTTGAACTCACAAAACATTCTTCATGTTCAACATACAAAAATTCAATGCTAATGTTAGGAGATTCCATAACATGATCATCTCCATGTGATTTATCCGTCACTTTATGATTTTGTGCAGGTAATGGACTATTGTTCATAAAATCAGAATTATTTGAACTTGTATTCTCTACACATTCCTCATCTTTGACACTCCCAACTTGCCTGCCAATATTTGTAGATCCTTCCACAACATTTCCCACCTGTACCATCACATCTACATCATGATTATTCTCCTTAGTTTGGTTGTTGTTACAACATTCAGAATTGTTGTCATTCCTATCTGCAGCATCATCAATGAACTCAACTAAAACTTAATTAATTTCTTCCTTATACATCCTCTTGAAGTACTCTACCAATCCAATATTTTTAGGATGCAAAGTGACAATAAAGGTCAGATAATCATTAAGTGAGTACTGTGCTTTGAAATCAGCAGGCATACACTGATATCCCTCAAAGAGTTGAGGGCCTTCCTGTGTATAACTTTCACTCATCTTGATGGCACCCTGGTCAATCTCTTCTTTGGATTTTCCAACAATACTGTAGTAACCCATAACTGAAACTTATGAGTGTTGGTCACTCAAATGATGCAATGTGAGCTCTCTGAATATTTAATTCAAACCCCAACAGGATGGCAGAAGACCGCTCTGATACCACAGTAATGAACCCTCCTATCCTTGCAATAGGTTTACCAAATGCAAATGATGTATTTCTTTTGTGTTTTGAAAGATATATGAATTCTTTGGTATTTTTCCAAATAAGATGCCAGGAAGAGCAAATGCATAAAGGAGATTTTAACTATTAAATATAATGAAACTAACAGTGCAGCAACTGAAATTGCATAACATTATTAAACTATTAAAGTCTTTACATCATCTTCATACCCAAAATAATAACTACATAGAAAGCCTTCAATTCTGAAATCTCATGGCAGCAAAAACAGAATTCTGGAGATGATCGATTTGTCTTATTTCAAGACTTCTCCACCAGAATGATGACTACAAACAGCTGGAGCTTCCTAGACGCCTTGAATGGGAATGATGGATGCACAAAATGCTAGACGTTTTTCTCATAAACCCACACGCTTCCTATCCTGGCTTGTATGGCTGGCAAAGGAAATACAAGAGTACGGCCTGGAAATGGCTTTAGTTCTGCCCAGAATTGATGGTACACCAATGATAATAGCAGCAGATAATAATCTTTGAATTTCTTCACTGAATTCTTTCAAACCCTTATCAAATCTTCTCCAATATGCACAAACTTGACCTCTGTATGAAGCCAATTGATAGGCAAACCTTCAAAAGTTCTTTCACAACCTCAAGAATGCAAAAATCAAAGAGAGACAATGTTCTCAATGACCAAGAATTGCAGAAACCCTTGTTCTTCTCCTCAGCGAAATCACCAAAAAGCATCAGTGTAAAATTTAAATGATTGAATGAATAACAAATAGCTTTTGTTGATGCTTTATATAATCTCCAAGATAGGTCGATCCTCTAGAAGGCTCTTTTTAATCATTTAAAATAATATTAAATGTGCACATTATAACTTTATAATAATTCATCATAAATGGGCGCCCAAACCAAAATATCATTTAATGAACTTTAAGTGAACTTTTTAAGGGTCATGGCCCCATTGGACATAAAGTGCAATTTGTTGATGAAGGGTAGCTTCGGTCAGATATAAATGATGATTGCATTTATGCATCATCAGCATTTATATGTGATCGAAATTACTTATCAAATAAATAATTCTGAAAATAAGAAATTTGAATTTATGAGCATGAATAAAATTTGAAATATAAATAATGTTCAAACTTTGCATTATATAAATCGCACGGTGTTAAAGCTTATATGTTTATGTTGACCACCGATTAGTATCGGTTGGCTAAGAGAGACCCATGCCCTCAACGGACACGTCCTCTCATGGGGCACGTCTCTCCTTGGAGGCGCGTATCTTCTTGGAGCTGTGTCTCCTCCTTCAAGTACAAAGCATGATGACAATCCTTGATTGTAGACATCAAAATTAATAAATGTTCTGCAATCAACACATTCAAAATACAAGATATAAAATCTGACTTAGAATTCTTACACAAAATTTCAGACTTAGAATTTCCATAGGTCCTTCTTAGGATTCAATTTAAACTAGATTTGATTAACATTTACATGGTATCAGAGCCTAGTTGAGTGAATCCAAATCAAATCTAGATATCAGATTGCTTAGGAAAATTCGTATTTTTAAATCGAATTCACATCACATTCTTCATAATGTCAAGTGTGATCAGATTTGAAGATCGTCTTGCAGGAGCAAACAACTTCACATCATGGAAATTTAGAATCATGATGATCCTTAAAGAAAATAAGCTAGACTCATTTGTGAGAGAAAACAGAAGGGAACCTGAGGCTGATCCTGAGAAAACTCAATGGATTGAAAACAATGAAAAGGCCATGAAAATCTTAGTAGATGCAGTCAGGGATCATATAGTGCCCATTCTAGAAAAACATGAAACTGCATATCTAATTTTCAAATCCCTTGAGAGAACCTATGAGATAAACAACACCAGTAGGACTCTTGTATTAAAGAGGCGAATCAACAATGTCCAAATAAACAAAGGAGACACTATTAATGCATACTTCATGAGGATCATTGAACCAAGGGATCAATTATCCACAATTGGATATCAAATTCATAGCAAAGAATTAACTCTAATTGCACTAGGAGGCCTACCAAACTCATGGGAGTCATTTGTTCAAGGAATAAGTGCGAGATCTAAACTCCCCAAGTTTGATAGGCTAAGAACAAACTGCCTACAAGAGGAAACAAGACTCTCAACAAAAGAAAACAAACAAAAGAACATAGATGAAGACATTCATGTGCTCAACACAACATCAAATAAAAGGAGTAAGAAAAACTCCTACAGGAAAGGATCATTTAAAAGAAAGAGAAATTCCTATGGAAAAGGATCTTCCAAGAAGAAAGACATCTCTCAAGTACAATGTTTTAGATGTGATCAATATGGCCACTATGCAATGAAGTGCCCTGACAGATCAAAACAACAAGCATCCTTTGCTAAAGTAGGAAAGTCAAATTCAGACTATGAATATGAGAAATTTGTATTCTATTCAACCTTATCTAGTCAAGTATCTAACAACACCCACAACTAGGTAATTGATAGTGGTTCTTCAAGGCATATCACAAGGTTTAGAGAACACTTAAACACTATGACTGAAGAGACTAATGAAGAAGTAACCATTGGAGATGATTCTGCACACCCTATAAAAGGGGTTGGAACTTGCTCCATCACATTGAAATCTGGTCTCTCCCTTCAACTCACTGGAGATTTATTTGTACCTGGAATAAAGAGGAATCTAATATCCATCTCTGCCCTTGAAGACAATGGATATAGAGTTACCTTTATGGATAGAATAATTCTGGCATGGCCTAAGAACTCAACTAAAAAGAAAGCCAAAACCATAGGTATAAGACAAAGTATATTTACAAACTATGCACTGAGGTTAAGCAAGCCCTCACCCTTGATACTTCTGATTCAAATGAAATTTGGCATAGAAGATTAGGATACCTTCATTTCCGTGCCCTACCTTCTGTAGAAAAACTTGTAACAGGATTACCTAAGTTAAAACCATCTCATGAAGGAACTTGTAAAGGTTGTGCCCTAGGAAAGAATACAAAGGGATCCTTTCATAATAGCTTGACTAAAATCCTCAATGTATTAGAACTGGTTCACTCTGAATTATGTGGACCCATGTCTGTACCTTCCAAGGCAGGCTTCGTATATTATGTCATATTTATAGATGACTTCTCTAGGAAGACTTGGATTTATTTCCTTAAGTGTAAAGAGTCAATAGAAATCCTTGAAAGGTTCAAGGAGTTCAAAGCTCTTACTAAAAAACTTCTCTGGGAAGAAAATAAAAATCTTAAAGATAGACAATGGGAAAGAATACAACTCTGAAATCTTTAAGGAATTATGCATGAATGCTGGGATCAAGAGGGAGTTTACAGTAGCCTACAACCCTCAACAAAATGGGGTTGCTGAAAGGAGAAAAAGAATCATTGTAGAAGTTGCTAAAGCCATAGTTTGAAGACTCTGCTGGACTCGCCGTGGACTCTGCGGACTCAGGAGTCTGCAAGCTGGCCGAGTCGACTTGGCAAGAACTCGCGAGCCGAGTGTCTAGTTTGGACTCCCGAGTCTTGTGCTTGGACTCTTGCTGCAGCTGGAGCCTGCTTTCTCAGCTTCAAAACATGATTTTTTTCAAAAAAAATTGCCGAGTCCGTGCCGAGTTTTTTGCAGAGTCGATGCCAAGTCCTAAGTCCAACTCCTATTTTGTGCTGCCGAGTTCGCACCGAGTCCAAGTTTTCAAACTATGGCTAAAGCAATGTTGCTTGACCAGAACATTGAAACTTCATTCTGGGCAAAAGCCTCTAGAACTGTTGTCTACATTCAAAATACATATCCTCATTCTCATCTAGATAACAAAACTCCTGAAGAAGCTTTTATCGACATAAAACTTGATATTAGTCATTTTAGGATTTTTGGTTGCTCTATCTATATTCATGTGCCCAAAGAGAAGAGATTCAAACTAGAACCTTCCAAAAAGAAAGGGGTATTTGTGGGATATAGTGAAACCTCCAAGGCCTACAGGATATTCGTACTCGGGCAAAAACAAATTGAATTGAGCAAAGATGTCATCTTTGAAGAAGACATTGCATTCAAAAGCGCAAGAAATTCTAGTGAGATAGAAACCTATTCCCCTAGAGTATTAGAAGTGGAACCTGCTCCTAAGATTCAGAAGGAGTATCCTGAGGAAATGCCAAGTGAACTTCAATCTGCTTCAGATGAGAATACAAATGACAACAGTAGAAACAGGCCACCTTGGGCTAGAAAGATGATCAAAGAAGCCTAGAATCTTGCAGCACCCTGTAAATGTAATCAAATCTTTGTCAAATAGGATCCTAAAAAATCTAAGAGAACACTAAGGTCTGAAATTCTGTGTGAGAAATTCTAAGTGAAAAATCAATTTCCAGATCTCTTCTCTTTATGTCGACTGTACTGATTGCAAAACATTAATAAATTTTGATGTTTGGATATCAATGAGGGATCTGCATTTTATGTGTTATGGAGACACACCTCTAAGAGACGCGTCTCATGAGAGGACATGTCCCTTGGGCGCGTGGGTTCTACTAACATATGTTAGTAATCATTTAGCACATAACCTCCAATAAAAGGTGGATAAGAGATCCGATTTATTTAATGCAGATTTTAACATCATTTATTAAATTTCGATTTTTATACATGCTTTATAAAATTTGAATTTACTTATTTCTAGAAATATTAAATATGAAGAGCAATTAGATATTATATAAATGATTATGATGCTTTTAGCAATCATCGTTTATATCTGACCTAAGCTACCATTCATCAACACTCCCTCTTAGCTAGGGAAGATATTTCAAATCAAATAAGTGGAGATATCACCTTCACACGTGATATCGAAGATATGATATGTTTTCTCAATGTTGTCAAGTCACATGACATTCTTCATAACACATCTTCATTATGGTATGTGTACTGACATCAAATCACATGATGCCCACCATAATTCATGGCATATCCACGAATATAAAAATCCACCATGATTATCTCTTAAGGATCACAATGATCTTCAGATGATATCAAATCCCATGATATCCATCAAGGTGCCCAAGAGATACTCTCATGACATGTCCACATATATCAAGTCACATGATATCTATCATGATAGTTTATCATTGTAGAGTCGTCACTTTCCAATGTAAAATACAAGTGTTCATTATTAGAAAGATCGTCACCTTTCAATAATGTACACAGAGGGAGTAGGCCCATAAGGTCATGAAGTCACACACATGACAAAAAAGTTTACACATTAAACATCTTTATATATTAGTACAATTTATAAACAATTTGTATTTCAAACATAAATAACAAATTACAATTCAACCATACCAAGTTTCTTTCTGAAGTGCTCTACCTTGATTCCACAGTTTGATCATTTGTACTAATATACTCCAACTAAATCGCTTTCCTTTCCACCATATCTCTTACATAATGATAGGGGATCTCAATGTGCTTAGATCTATCGTGAAAGATAGGATTTACAGAGAGTTTGATGCAACTCTGATTATCACAATGAATAACTCTAGGATTCAAGGGCTCACCAAAGAGTCCCACAAGCAATTTACGAAGCCAAACTGCTTCTCTTGCTCCAATTGAGGCTGCATGTATTCAGTTTTTGTTGAGCTCTGTGCAACTGAAAATTGTTTTCTGCAAATCCAAGAGATCATAGCCGATCCTAAACTGAAGCAACATTCTGATGTGCTTTTCCAATCGGTTACACTTCCAGTCCAATCTAAAACAGAGTACCCATGTAGATCTAGTTGATCATTCTTGTAAAGAAGACCATATCTAATAGTGCCTTGAAGATATCTCAAAATATGTTTCACAGCCATTAAGTGAATTTCCTTTGGCTCACACATGAACTGGCTGAGAACGTTCACTGCATACCAAATATCAGGTCTGGTGTTAACTAGATGCATCAAGGATCCAATCATTTGTTTGTAAAGGGTTGGATCTGCACACTTGGATTATCTTGTTACTTCTTTCAATTTGTGAAGGTTGGTTTCCATAGGTGTAGACATCGGTCTACAGTCCAACATTCCAAATCTTTTCAGAATATCAATAGTATACTTCCCTTGGTTTAGTATAATGCCCTTTGATTTTTGCCATACTTCTAAACCTAGGAAGTAGTGTAGAATGCCCAAGTCGTTCATGTCAAATTCAGAAATTAGATCCTGCATCCCTTGAGCAATGAGGTCATCTTCTCTTGTTATCAGTAGGTCATTAACATATAAAATAATTATTAGCATATCACCTTTGATTACCTTGAAGTAGAGATTGGAGTCGACATCATTCTTCGAAAATCCTAATCCCAAGAGATAGCTGTCAATTCTTTCATACCAGACCCTCAGAGCCTGTTTAAGTCCATAAAGGGCTTTCTTCAGTCTGCATACATGTGATTCAGGTTTATGTATCACAAAACCTTCAGGCTATTCCAAATAGACTTCCTCTTCAATGGTTCCATTCTGGAAGGCAACTTTCACATCAATTTGATGGATCTTCCAACCTTTAGCTACTGCAATGGCTAACACTGCTCTCATTGATGTGTAACGGGCAACGGGTGCAAATGTTTCTTCGTAATCAATGCCTTCCTTTTGAGAAAAACCTCTTGCCACAAAACGTGCTTTATGTTTTTCTATATTGCCATCAGCAGCATGCTTGATTTTGAAGAGCCATTTGGAAGAGACAACAAATTTCTCTTTTAGTCTAGGCACTATATCCCATACATCATTCTTTAGAATAAACTGATATTCCTTTGTCATTGCATCTTTCCATGCTTGATGTCGAAAAGCTTCTGTAACACTGACAGGTTCTGAGTTTTTGATGTTGTTCATTAGAGCAACATAGCTAGAGAAACGTTTGGGTCTTTTACTCTCCCTGAACGTTCCTTTGGGTCCTGGATGATCCTCGGCTTCTTTGATCATCTTCCTGGCCCAAAGTGGTCTCTTTCTGCCGTTGTCATTTGTATTCTCATTTGAAATAGAAGGAAGTTCATGTGGCATTTCCTCAGGATGCTCCCTTCGAATCTCAGGAGCAGGTTCCATTTCAGGTACTCTAGGGGAATAGGTTTCTATCTCACTAGAACTTCTTGCCCTCTTGAATGCAATGTCTTCTTCAAAGATGACATCTCTGCTCAATTCAATTTTTTTCTGCTTGGGTATGAATATCCTATAGGCTTTGGAGGTTTCACTATAACCCACAAATACTCCCTTCTTTCCAGAAGGTTCTAGTTTGAATCTCTTCTCTTTGGGCACATGAATATAGACAGGACAGCCAAAAATCCTAAAATGACTACTGTAAGGTTTTATGCTAGTAAAGGTTTCTTCAAGAGTTTTGTCATTAAGATGAGAATGAGGACATTTATTTTGAATATAGACATTTGTCCTAGAGGCTTCTGCCCAGAAAGAAGTTTCAATGTTTTAGTCCAAGAACATTGCCTTAGCAGCTTCTCCAATGGTTCTATTTTTCCTTTCAACAACCCCATTTTGTTGAGGGTTGTAGGCAGCTGTGAAATACCTCTTAATTCAAGCACTCATGCAGACTTCCTTAAAAAATTCAAAGGTGTATTCTTTCCCATTGTCTGTCCTTAAGATTTTTATTTTCTTTCCAGAGAAGTTTTCAATGAGGGCTTTAAACTCTTTGAACCTTTTGAGGATTTCTATCGACTCTTTACACTTAAGGAAATAGATCCAGGTTTTCCGAGAGAAGTCATCTACAAATATGACATAGTATAGAAATCCTGCTTTAGAGGGTACAAACATGGGTCCACATAAGTCTGAGCGAACCAATTCTAACACAATTAGGGTTTTGCTCAAACTATTGGGAAAGGACCCCTTTGTACTCTTTCCTAAGGCACAACCTTTGCAAGTTCCTTCATGAGATGGTTTTAACTTAGGTAAGCATGTTACAAGTTTTTCTACAGAAGTTAGGGCACGAAAATGAAGGTGTCCTAATCTTCTATGCCAAATCTCATTTGAATCAAAGGTTTCAAGGGTAAGGGCTTGTTTAACTTCAATGCATAGTTTGTAAAGGTACCCTTGTCTTACACCTATGGTTTGGGCTTTCTTGATTGTTGAGTTCTTAGGCCATGCTAGCACTTTCCCATCCATAAAGGTAACTCTATATCCATTGTCTTCAAGGGCAGAGATGGATATTAGATTCCTCTTAATTCCAGGTACAAATAAGACTCCAGTAAGTTGAAGAGAAAGACCAGATTTTAGTTTGATGGAGCAAGTTTCAACCCCTTTTACATGGTGTGCATAATCATCCTCAATGGTTACTACTTCATCGGACTTTTCAGTCATAGTGTCCAGGTGTTCTCTGAATCCTGTGATGTGTCTAGAAGAACCACTATCAATTACCCAGTTGTGGATGTTGTTAGATGTTTGACTAGATAAGGCTGTATAGAACACAAAGTTCTCAGATTCATGATCTGAATTTGTCTTTCCTACTTTGGCAAAAGATGCTTGTTGCTTTGATCTGTCAGGGCACTTCATTGCATAGTGACCATATTGATCACATCTAAAGCATTGCACTAGAGAGATGTCTTTCTTCTTAGTAGATCCCTTTCCATTGGATTTCTCTTTCTTTTAAAAGATCCTCTTTTGTAAGAGTTTTTCTTGTTCCTTTTATTAGACGTTGTGTTGAGTACATGAATGTCTTCATCCATGTTCTTCTATTTATTTTCCTTAGTGGAGAGTCTTGTTTCCTCTTGAAGGCAGTCAGTTCTTAGTCTATCAAACTTGGGGAGTTTAGATCTCACTCTTATTCCTTGAACAAATGACTCCCATGAGTTGGGTAGGCCTCCTAGTGCAATTAGGGTTAACTCTTTTTTATCAATCTGATATCCAATTGTGGATAATTGATCCCTTAGTTCAATGATCCACATGAAGTATGCATTAATTGACTCTCCTTTGTTTATTTGAGCATTGTTGATTTGCCTCTTTAAAGCAAGAGTTCTACTGGTGTTGTTGATCTCATAAGTACTCTCAAGAGATTTGAACATATGATATGCAGTTTCTGAAGAGCACAAAAGATTTACTGAGAGGGGGGGGTGAATCAGTAAATCAATCACAAACTTTTATTTCTTAATCTTTTCAAACTTTTTACAATCAATTTTTGATATGAACCAATTTCCCCAAATTGATACAACTTTATTGAAGTACTATTTTTAAAGTAGGCACCAACCTACAATTTTACACCAAGATGATTTAGTAGAATGTAGCCTACAAGGAACACCCAGACCTTTACAAATTTAGTAGACACCTGCCTACAAGGAGCACCAACCCCTAATGCAAGGTACCAATCCTTGACTTGATGGAAGTGAGACTGCCTTCAATCTGATCTGCACAAACCCAACTCTCCAATCTGCTCTATGTGATAAATAATATCACCTTCAGCCCACACAAGGAGATGGAAATCTGATTGAACTGCTCTCTTACTCACACAACCACACATTAGACTGATTTTGAATTCATGTATATATATCTTGATCAATCCTTGCAACTTTCAATGAAAGGTTGCACCATTTAGAATCTGCACTTGCACCCTTTAAAGACTTGCACCTTTTCAAAACTCAGATTGCATTTCTTTTATGATTAATGTTTTGTTTCTGAATCTGTGTTAAGACAAATCGCACCCCTTGCAAAAATCTGAACTTTATTTTAATCAAATCATGCCCTTAAATAGAGTCGCACCATTCACTTGGACAAACATAGCCATTCAAGAATAGTCGTGTCTTTGATTTGTATTGAAGAAACAAATCACACCATTTAGTCGTGTCTTTTTGTTAGCGACTATTTAATGTGTCTTTAAGTTTTGATGTTTTTAAACACAGATTGCTTAGTTAATATTTGATTTTCTGTACCAATCGATACTTCATACTATTCTTCTCTTTCACATTTTTGATGTCTCCTTAGTCTCTGTTTTCATGTTTTGAGTCTTTCACAGATTGACGTCTCTTTAACACGTTTTTCAGAATCGAGTCCTTCACATTCGATGCTTTGTTCCATTATACTCAGCAATCTTCTCCCAGCCTTGATGATTCTTATCTTTCTTTCCATCTTTAGTCGACTTCCATACTATCCATAATAACTTGTGTATTGTGCCGGATGACATGAAGATTGTAGGTGGACGATTCTTTTGAACGCATAATTACTTTCTTCTTAGCAGAGATAACAAGACTTCATCATGTCTTCCTTCAACCGGTTTATACGATGACCAAGGCAATATCTTGAAATATTATTGGAACACATACACAGGATAAGCCCAACATTATTAACAATGTCATTACTTCAAAGAGCGGAGTTTGTAAAATATATATCCGATGCCTTCACCCAACGCGAATACACCAAGTATTGAAGACACGTAATTGTTCCTTGATTAATATCAATAATAACTGTTTTGGCAATAGCCTGATAATATCTTTAATGCTGGCGTATCAATATAACCATTGTATATATATCTTCAATTTCTATTTATTTGCTATGGCGGCTAGCTTCAGGATACGACAACTCTCATCGGCGGTGCCTCACTTTAATAATTTCATCATAGCGACTGTAATAGTCATAAAGGGTATGTGGTAAGGATGGATCGCATAATCTGTTTGGCCCGATATTCTCTAGTCTTAGAATGATGGCCAAAATAATCGAACTCCTTTTGCATCTCATGAAAAAAATTCTTTCATCCATTAACAGTCTTTCTATCATTTCTATCAATCTACCTTTGACATCAATGACATAATTCTAACAATCTCTTATACATCAATGACAACATTTCCAACAGTTTCATGTTTTGCTAGGATGGGCACTATATGATCCCTAACTGCATCTACTAGGATTTTCATGGTTTTTTCATTGTTTTCAATCCATTGAGTTTTCTCAAGATCAGCCTCTCGTTCTTTCTTATTTTCTCTCACAAGTGAGTCTAGCTTATGAAGAATGTGATGTGAATTCGATTTTGGAAAATACAAATTTTTCTAGAGCAAACTGATTTTAGATTTGATTTGGATTCACACAACGTGGCTCTAATACCATGTAAATGTAATCAATTTTTTGTCAAATAGGATCCTAAAAAATCTAAGAGAACACTAAGGTCTGAAATTATGTGTGAGAAATTCTAAGTCAAAAATGAATTTCTAGATTTCTTTTCTTTATGTCGAATGTACTGATTGCAGAACATTAATAAATTTCGATGTTTGCATATCAATGAGGGATCTGCATTTTATGTATTATGGAGACACGTCCTCTCCAATGAGACGTGTCCCTTGGGCACGTGGGTTCTACTAACATATGTTAGTGATCATTTAGCACATAACCTCCAATAAAAGGCAGATAAGAGATCCGATTTATTTAATGCAGATTTTAACATCATTTATTTAATTTCAATTTTTATACATGCTTTATAAAATTCAAATTTTGTTATTTCTGAAATATTAAATATGAAGAGCAATTAGATCTTATATAAATGATGATGATACTTTTAGCAATCATCGTTTATATCTGACCTAAGCTACCATTCATCAACATACCCAAAGGAACGTTTAGGGAAAGTAAAAGAGCCAAACGGTTCTCAAGGTAGGTTGCTCTAATGAATAACATCATAAAGTCAGAACCTGACAGTGTTACAAAAGCCTTCAAACATCAAGTATGGAAGGACGCAATGATGGAAGAATATCAGTCCATTCTAAAAAATGATGTATAGGATATAGTGCCTAGACCAAAAGAGAAATCTGTTGTCTCTTCTAAATGGCTCTTCAAAATCAAACATGCTACTGATGGCATTATAGAAAAACATAAGGCACGTTTTGTGGCAAGAGGTTTTTTCACAAAAGGAAGGCATTGTGTTGGCGTAAGAAATAACACCTCTGGAGTGTAAGTTTGTACGGACAGCTATGCACACTGCGTAATGATTTCTCTTCAATTTAGGAGGGGAAGCTCCCTCGTTGTGTTGGAATGCATGGAATAGAAAAGTAAACTAAATCCTATCTTTTTGTTCTCAGTTGGTAGAGGCACAAGGTTAAGAAAACCTAGAACGTTGCAGCTAAGGATTTTCTGGTTTCCGAGATCTTCTAACTACAACTAAGCTAACTTCTTTAAATCTATCCAGTTTCCACAAGAAAACAGAGCATCAAGAAATGGAGCAGGAATGTATTACACGATAAACCTCAGGTGTGGGCTCGCAACATGAAGGCAAGGTAGGCACAACTATTTGCTTATCCGGGAAGAAGCTTATTAAAACAAACAAATATACAGGAAACCGGGTACAGCTTCACAACATGAAGGCAAGGTAGGCACAACTATCTGCTTGGTTGAATGAGTTTACTATCACACACATCAAACAATAAGCTTTGAGTACAGATTCACAACGTGACGGCAAGGTGGGCACAACTATTTGCTTTTCTGAATAGGCTTATGATAAACAAAACATAAGGTAAGCAACTAGGACAGTATATTGTATAGACGAAACACGCATGCAATAACGATCAAACCAGCAACCCCATTTAACTAAGATTGAATAAACACCATGATAATAACATGAAGGCAAGGTAGGCACAACTATTTATTATAACAACAATCACTCTTGAACAAATACAATAATAGCAATACTAAAGGCAAGGTAGGCGCAACATGTATGCTATCAAGCAAAAGTTCTAATTTACAAGGGTGAACCAGTCTTGAGAATAGGCATGTTGCCGACAACGCAACAATTCTCTATCACCAGGAAAAACTAATTACAAATGAGCTGAAAGCTCTTATTTATAGACATCAAAGGTGTAGGCAACCCTAAAATCACCTTGAGTCAACTATAGTCATGCAGTGCATGCAAGATCTTATTCTCCAAACCTAATTGAATGAAACTACACCATTAAATGGAAAGATATCATCAGTTAACTGAAACAAGACTCAACAAAATGGACATGTGCAACATGCACGTCCTTATTGAAATGAAAACTAACTAAGAACTCCAACTATACAAAGATGTTTCCAAGAAAGACATGGCATGTAATGTGTAACAACAAGTTAACTCGGAAAGAGGCATCGAGTTTAACTCCTGTGTCTAATATCTATCTTGGAAAAGGTGGGATGCCTTGAACTGAAGTTCACTGGCCTTGATCTTGGGCAACTAACCCATCCACGAGGTTGTTGACTGCATTACTATCTAACGGTCGTCACATGTCTCAACTGTCAATTCACTACTTGTCAGCAACTCAAGCAAACCTGGAAATCTCTACATACTTAAACTGGCACTTCACTGACTGATAACCTTGGCGGCTTTGTAACTGAAGTGATGGCCACTGTTTCTTCTACAACTTGATGCTTCTCACGTTTTTCACGCTTTGACACTTATCTAATTCAGCATTGAATGCTTGCTCGTTCTTATTCATGGAAAGACCCAACCCATCTGGATGTTGAGGTATACCCAGACTTCGCTTGATGTCGAGGGGCTTGAGACTGCATTCTGAAAAACTCGCCTGTTGACTGTGAACACGGCTATATTTTGACAAATTTTCTGGAAAGCTAAAAATAGCCTGCTGAGGCTAAAAATAGCTTGTCGGATGAGAATTTTTACGGAAAAATATGAGATATGGGTTTTGTCCAAAAAGTGATTCTAAGACAACCCAAAACGTCAGAAATGTAAAAATTTAACCTTTACTCAAACATGCAAAGGAGTTTCGGTTGAGAAAATTAAAGCTTCAAGAACAGATGTTCTGGAACAAATTTTCCTAAAAAATTCTGACACATGGGTTTTGCCAAGGAGATCGTTCTGAATCAACTCAGTTATTTTGTTTTGCCAAAATTTGCCTGTTCTTCAAACTTGTGAGAGAATCTAGATGAGAAAATGGCAGAAATCTAGAAGAGAAAAAGACGTTTTTATTATTTTTAATTATTTTTGTCTTCCTCTTTCAAAATCGCCACTCTGCCTTGAACTTGATGCTGAAGGTGAATCTGTACCTGCAAAAGAATGTTTCTATCGCCTTCAAACTTTGATTATCTGATGAAAATTCGCCAACCTCTTGAAGAAATTTGAATTTTCTAAGTTGTGTGAATGAGAAAAGGCGCCACACTTGGTTAAATAAACAAAGTCGTACCATCATGCATGCATGCTGAAACCCTAACTGTGAAAGAATTCGATTGGCCTCTCACTAGATGAACTGCAACTGACTCTGAGTCTTAGACTAAAATAACATTTAATTTAAAACATGCAAGTTAAAAAGAGGCGCCATATTTAGCTCTTTGAAGAAATTCATCACTTTTTTAATGCTCTGCATGCAAAAATATTATTTTTAATCATTTCACTAAAAATAGCATCTAGATATGCTTAGTAAACTTTACTGATTCTAGAAAGCTGAATTTTAACCTTTTAGGCATCCATTTGCAAGAGTTATGAGATTTTTGAGTATCTCCTAATTTATAGCTGACTGCAAAGTTACATCTGACCATGTTCAGCTTTGATTTCTGCATGATCAAATGATCCTGCGACTGATCTGAGATACCCACTGCGAAGCCTGCATGACAAGGATGAAATGTCTATTGGAAGTAACAACTGCTAAAATCAACATCTAACACCTTGGAAAATTAGGCGCCTTTGATTAAATTGATGCACTGATTCCAGACAGCCATTTCTCTGTATTGCCTTTTGATGCTTCAAATTGCCGTTGACGATGAATGACGAACCCTGCTGACTGAATAATAGATTCATTGCGTGACTGGAAGTACTCTGCATCCAATGATTGTATGTAAGGTATCTGAAAATTGTATCAGGAACCCCAAAATGATGGGCGCCCCTATTCTGTGATAGCACAAATACCATTTTAACAAAAGTGTGACTTTCATTTGAACACCATTCTTTAACCCCTAATACCGGGAGCTGGAATGCTCCGATTTGCGTGCCAATTGTCTCTCTGCACAGTTGAGTCAACTTACAAGAGATGTCTCTAGAGACGACAAAGCCAAAAAATTGCTTCTAAGGCCTCAAAGAGAAGGGCACGTCTTCAGCCACTCTCACTTTTCAGCAACACCATCTTGACCTCGCACGTACGAGCGCTCGCCAAATCCTGGAGGCTAACAGTTGAACTCGTTGAATGGCTAGAGTAATCGCACACAAGTCTTGTGAAGACTGCGAAAGCAAATAACCGCATCTGACAGGCCTAAAGGCTGGGCGCCCCTAGCCTACAAATATGCAGTTGTGTGTAGCTACGTTTCAACATCCTCTGTTTTACGTGCTCGGTAGAACCTCTGTCACGGTCTCTCACAATATCGAAGCATCTAGCGAACTGCTACATTGCAAAGCTGGAAAAGATCTCAAGAAGACCTCCACTGTAATTTCATTCATCTAGGTAGTCATATTCAAGGGC